>VWZZ01000027.1:291378-315115 GCA_013399095.1 Psophia crepitans
CTGAGCATCCTGGGATGAATCCCATCAGGCCCCATGGACTTGTATGGATGCCAATGGAGCAGCAAATCCCGCACAAGTTCAGGTTTGGCTGGGAGTTTATCGTTACCACAGTCAAGATCATCCAACCCAGGGTTTGTGTGGTTCCAGATCCCATCACCAATGTTGGAGACAGAGGCAAAGAAGGCATTAAACACCTCTGCTTTGTCTATGTCCCTGTTTATGAGATGGCCAACCTCATTACTTGATGAGAATATGTTCTGTCTGGTCCTCCTTTTGTTGTTAATGTATTTTAAAAAACCCCTTTTTATTGTCCCCCGCAGTATTGGCCAACCTCAACTCTAACAGAGCTTTGGCCCCCCGAGTTTTCTCCCTACAGAGACGAGCCGCATCCTTGTAGTCCTCCCACGTTGCCTGACCTTGCTTCCAGCATCTATACACTTCTTCCACCTAAGGTCTAGAAGATCCTTGTTCAGCCAAGCTTGCCTTCTGCCCTGCCTGCTTGACTGCCAGCACTCTGGAATCGCCTGTTCCTGTGCTCTTAGGAGGTGGTACTTCAGAACCAGAGTAACCAAAAATATGTTTGTCTCTCTGGAAGCCTCCTTTCCTTCTCCTGCAATCATGACTTGGTCTAATTTTTATATTATGTATCTATATATACGTCTGCTCTAAAAACCTTACCATTGTAATACCCGTTGTAGCAACAGCATTTACTCCTAATAGGCATCAACAGTGGATAGCCAAGGGTATTGATCCATCAGCAACATTAAGAAAAATAATGACGCTAATGTCATAGCCTGGAAAGATAAGAAAACATTTCAGAGGCATTTGATATTATATTCACATGAAATACCGCAGTTTACAAAGGCAAATCAAACACGTGAGAGGCCCAAGAAGATTAGGTTTAGCACACAAGCGTGCCTAGTTTTGATTCAGAACTGACATTAGCTACAGCGCTGGTTTTGTCAAGATTGAGGCTGCACAGAAACCAGTTTAAAGCAGTTCCAAAAACAGTAAGTGGTCCTTTTTGAATCAAAACCCAGGGATCAACTGCAATTCAGAAATTCTAAAGACAATGACTCCAGCTGCAGCCAAAGAAATTAAGAGGTTTCAGATTCAAAATTCGTTTCTGACCAATTTCTAAGTTTAAAGCACATTATTCACAGTGTGGCAGCAGTGAGGCAGAAGTAGGGCACTGGAATGACTTCCAGTCTAAGCAAGAATTGAGTAAAACTGAGAAGTGTTTTTTACCATTTCTAAGGGAATTATTTTGCAAGTCCAAACGGATTTCCAAGGGGGAGGTGAGGAATCTGAAGTCTTTGTCAGTTTACTGTTCAGTGTTGGCAGTATTCAAGCTGTTCTGTCAAAAAAACCCCAAACAAAACCACATTCTTCTAGCTAAACTAAATGCATATTATTCTCAGAGAGAGATCAGAAAACAAGTTTCACACCCAGTTGTCTGAGAAAACCCTTATACCTACACATGGAAAACATCAGTGCAAGTCAGAAGTGTAACCTGTAATTCATCTTGATAGAAGATTAAAGCACTCCTTTCTTTTCACCCACTTTCAAGCCTGGTTTAGAAAGAGTCACGTTATATTTGGTCAGTTCCAGTACACAGAGATAATGGGTCTTTTTGCCTAAAGGTTAGCCTGCAACTAAGTGTACTTCAGCTTGGTAGAGTTTTAAAACAAAGTCACACAGTACAAGGCTATCAATGTTTAATTGTCAAAAAAAAGGAACACTGGCAAAACCAGAACAGAGTGCCCTTCCAGAAGCAATCCTTTACCGAAGAGTGCATGCAGAGTACTGCAGATGACCTTCATCCTGCACTTTTAGACCTCCTTTAACTTTTAAGGCAGTTTACAAAGCTTACAATTCTTCACCTCTTCCTTGGAACTGCCAAGAAAGAGGACATCTGAGATGTAAATATTTACCCAGTAGGAACAACAGAGAGCAAGCTTTTAGACAGGCCTAGGAATATCTGTCAAAAGGCAGCTTGCAACTATACCTAATTTTGTATTGTTTGTTAATATGTCTGTATGTCTTACTAATCATATGCACACATAGTTGTTTGGGTTGGTTTTTTTTTGTGGTGTTGTTTTTTTTTTTCTTTAAAAGAACGAGATCAGCACCTCTGGAGAAAAACAATGCAGTTGGGAATCTACATGCTGGAATAAACACCCACGACAAACAGTATTAAACAAATTGGAAGGACACCAAGAAAGCCTCTGCTGGTGGTGGTCACAAAACAGATGAACCCCATGACTTTTGTTTAATATTGGAGAAAACATCTACAAAGTCAAATGCCTTTATGTTTAACTTATGTTAACCAGCATAGAGACGTACAACCTTTTTTCTAAGCCACTTGAGCAGCTCCTCATTACGACATACCTCCACAATTACACATCTTCAACAACACAATAATTATTCTCATGCACTACTACAAATACACTTTACACCCTTATCACAGATTGTTTCTGTCTTTAAAACCTCAAATACAAGTCTTGAAATCATGATGGTCACGGATGTCTCGCCTCTTAACAGCAGGAGGCATTTCCTCACAATTTAAAACAGGCACAAAACAGGAGTTAATAGAACCCTGTTGTTTTCCTCTAGATGTTACTGCAGAAAATACCACCAGCAGAACATAAACCAGAGGTAGATAACAGCTTTCAGATGTGATTAGAAGCAGCCACACAGATTTAAACAGCCATGACGAATACCATAGCTTTTTCTATAGAGTTCTGTACACTTCCGTCTCTCAATCTCTCCAGGGCAAGGAACGTAACTTCGTGAAGTTAAAAGAAATAACTGGAATATGTATTCCAAGCATATAAATTCATTTGGTGGGAAGCATGTGCCAAAGAAAATCTGATGTAATACGTTACAGATGTGAGAGGAAGCCACTTAGCCAATCATAACATAACAATAAGCCAATTTCTACTGGGCACAAGTCAGAGTCTTGCAGTTATGAGCTGTTCTCCACTTTGGGTACATTCTGTTAAACTGCTGACATACACTTTTACACAAACTTTACACAGTATTGAGAAGGACACATCTGACACTCTTCTAACGTGGAGTAATTCTATTTTTGTAATTCATCAGCCCGTCAGTGATTGGGCTATCAGTTCAGACAGCTGAATTATTTGTATTTTCTCCATCATTTGCAGATGAAAGCTCCTCTTAGCTACAGGATGTTATCTTCCTTTATGGTCAGGATTAGAATTTGTTAAAACCTTGGAAGGGGGGGGGTTATGTCAGTTATGTATCTATAAGGAAGGGACCCTTCCAATGATTATTATACAGTGAACAGACCAGCAACAGACTCAAAAGAAAACCACAAGATCGCACGATTCTGTGGTCACTGAATAACTAAAGGTTGTGTCTTGAGGAGGTCACACGCAGAGATCTGCTGAATAGTGCAATGTTATTCAGACCTTGTTTCCTCCCTCTGCATTCCTTAATCAAGACAAGATAAAGTATCATAAAAGATAACGTTGTCAGGTCTAACACAGAACAGATAAACAAGTTAATGGCTTTGTTATTGAAAACAGAGAAATCCGTTATACTCATGTTAGATTTGTACTCCACCCGTGCAGATACTGTCCGAGATGTCTTCTTTCGTAACGCCACATAGCGCTAGGAGACTAATGTAAGAGGAGATGAAGTTAGCTTCACCTCATACTTCCCAAAACAAAGCCAGAACTAGGGTGACAAAGTACAAACGCTGGCTACATCTTAATATTTTTGTGCTACAGGAGCATGGAAAACCAACCTAACCATTTTGGTGTCCTAGGCAGGTAACACTGAAGTGAAAAATCCAAATTCAGCAGAGAGCATTGATTTCCTTGCATTACCTACAAGCACAAAAATTCTAATTCAAGCACTGTACTTCAGCTGGTGAGAATCATCATTTTGTTTCCAGACTGGAGGAAAAAAAAATTGTTTAAACTGTACATACGCAAGTCACCAGCAGGGGGACAGAAAAGGAGAAAAGGAAAAAGAAGAACAAGAACAGGACTTAACTGCTTTGAAAGCTTAGGGGAAGCTAGTATTTTGCACCACACTAGCTATTCCTTTCCATTTTTCCCCAGTACCAGCCCTTGTTTTAGGCACCCTTACACTGTTGGTTCTTACCTTCGGGACTAACAGCAGCAGCTTTCAAATCGCTGAACAGTATTTTCACTGTTAAGTCTGATTTATAGTCTTTTCCAAGAAGGAATAGATTTTGCTCAGTGCAATTAGTACAGTGCACTATAAATGCATTTCTACAGGCACGTTTTAAGACACACACATCATGCAGTTTAAAGTTATCTTCTACAAGTGAGCCTCAAAAGAGGCTTTCTAGCTACGAGCATGTTTTGCATCCTGACCAATCTTTGTTCCACTTACCTCTACGATTTTGCATACACAGTATAAAAATGCCTTTAACCATACAAAGCAAGAACTCTGTAACAACAAGAACTGATTTGTTTGTTTTTTAACGTATCTGACAGCAATGAACTAGATGACACAGTGTTGTTCCATCTTTAGGTGGAGCCAGAATTTCCCCTGCCAGTAATTTCAGTGGTGTTGGGCTTCCACCCTGTTGTTGCAACTTCTACAATCAATTTAAGCCAGTGTTACATAACCCCCACAACATTGGAAAACTCCCCCCGCAAAAAAAAGGGGAAAAACAGCTTTTTATAAAAAGAGACAGAAAGAAAATCAGTCCTTCCCCCTTACCATTGCTTTCTGTTTGCCAGACAAGGGCAACTTCCTCCATCTGAAGTGCTAGCTCATGCTATTTTAAACGGACTAAGAAACTAGTAAATGGAGTAGTGTCACATAGTTCAACATTATTTTGAGATAGTCACTCTAAGGGGTTACTATACTAACACAATGCAGTTCTGTTTTAGTAGTGTAAACTTTATCTGTTTTCAATGAACAAAATTCAAGTTGTGTGTTCAGCTTAAAGTTCTCAGAGACCACAAATATAAACATAATAGAACAGCTTCCAAACACAAAGCGAGCAATAAACAGTTACATGCAAGGTTTATATATATTCTCATTATGTACTGAAGAGTAACTTTGGGAAGATTTTATGTGGACAGCTTCACCTCCAACAGGATGCCCAGTACAAAACTCTGTGAAAGACTATCCCAGGTGAAGAAAAATTTAAGGAAAGAGCAAGAACTTGAGTAGCACTACAGGAATTTACAAATTCACCAGCTGAGAGTCTGAAATAACACACTTAACTTGTCAAGTGTCAGTTCCTAAAGGCTTTGAAAAAAATCTGGATCAAGAAAGTTCTTTGGGGTTTTGGTAGGTTTTGGTTTTGTTTTTTAAAAAATGGCCTCTTCTCCAAGTTGTAGCAGCAAGTAGTAAATTAGCACAGGTTCATGGAAGAGAAAGGGAAACGCACCAGGCATATGTTATCCCAGATAGGGAGGGAACTGTGATGTGTTAGGTTTGCCTCTCTCTCTCCTTCCCCCCTCTACTTTTCCCAAATACCTTGAAGTGTTTTGAAATATCTACCCCCAATCCCCACATCAAAACAAAACAAAGCTGTGGGGAAAACAAAACAAAGCATTTTTCAGAAGTGAGTCAGTGCCCACTGATCACCAAGCAGAATATTAGTTATTTCAAAACTTACTTGGTTTCAGGCCAGGCTCAGTGGTCAGCATTTTGGCAATTTTCTACACAGGATGCGGGATGGCCAGGAAGCCTGGCACTTCTACAGAGGCCGACGAGCCTGCTGCCATGAGAATTAGGCAACCTAGGAAGCAAACTGGTCTGGCAGTTGGGAAGCCTTAAATCTTGAAACCTTAGGCAGTCAGGACATCAACGTTTCCACAGTCACAAAGACAGAGGACCCAACGGTCCGAGCAGGGATTTGCCTGGGAACCAGCTGGGAGGAAACAAAGCAAAGCGACTGGGGAGGGATTCAAGCCGCCCAAACGCAAACTCGAACGCTGACGTGAGCCATCATTTTAAACGGCTCCTTGGGGTACAAGGCATTTTGAAAGCCTCATGTTTCTCCATTTTTCAAAAGGAATATTGTAAGTTTTGAAGATTAGCCATCTGTAATCCTTTTGCTTTTTTGGACTGTAGCTTAATGCAGCACATCTCCCTCATTTTATCTATGCAAACCATATATGCTAGAGTAATTTTGTTATAGAAAAGTGACTAGGAAAATCTATACTAGGTACTATGATAAAAAACAAAATTAAAATGCTATCTTGGGCTGTAAGTAAAACTATTACATTAAAATAGCAGTCAAAATATTAACAAGTGTTCCATATGCTTGCAGTATTTAGATCAGCTATTACAGCAGTAACTTCCAGTTCTTCACAGCTTTTTTTAACAGTAGTAAACAAACTAATTATGCTTCAACACAAACTCATGAAAAAGCCTCAATATACTTCAGCCTTTTAAATTAGGCTTTAATTTTTTTACACATATGCTTGTGACTTTATTACCTGAATTTCTCTCTTGCACTTTGAACTGAAATAGATTTGAAGAAGGTACCCAAGTGACTGAAATCCACACAATTTTTACAACTTGGACTGAGCTTGCCATGCACAGGTAGAGGCCTCATAAAGGTCACTATACTGTAAAAACTTATTTGAATTCTATCAGTAAGAGATAACCAGCCTTAAATTATTGCACTACAATACAAATTTGTACCTGGGTCACTGTTTTATAGTACGCACAAGTAGGTGCATAAGGATTTTGTTTTCAAGGCTCCATGAAGTAGTATTAAGTTGTTTTTTTTTTCTTTAAGGGGTTGAATTGAGTGCAGAAAAGTTAGTTTGTTTATGAGCCTTTTCAAACAGTAAGTACCAAGAAACCTATAAAATGCTAATCACTACCCCTACCAGAAAAGGTGGGTCACCTTTTCCAGGCTGAGCTAACAACTGTTAGAACAGTCAACCTGCCCTCCTTTAACACATTGATCAACTGGTTAATGAAAGCTTCCCAGGGAAGACTCCTAAAAAAAAGAATGCAAAAACATTTGGACACTTCACAAAATGTGTATTTCTCTCTTTAGTAAGTACCTAGCCCATCAGCATACCAAACAGGTTTGTTTGTTTTTTTTTCTTAATATCAGAAGGCTAGTGGAAAACAGTTGTTTTAAATTGTTTCATTCAATTTTTCCAATGATTACTTTGCCGCAGCAACAAAAGTCACCTTTTTTTAATAAGGTACACATTCTCCAAAGAACAGAAGAGTTAATTATTCTTATTTCCAACAATGGTAATGAGCTTTTCTATGGATACCTCCAGGGATAAACAGCTGTATAGCCTAACTACTCAAATTCCAACAACATTAAATTCAGACTAAAATCCTTAAGTTTAGGTTAATCAGTCCCAGACCTTCATCTTTTGTTTGTCCCACAAAGGACAGCACAGAATTGGAAAATGTGACATTTTGAACATCATGGGCCACTTTCCATGAGTCATTTTTCAAATTCTACCAAGTATTTGGGGTGTAATTTTGTGACAGAGCTTCTGCCGACCCTCATGTATAAAAAGCTGAGCCTAATCAATCAAGTTTGATGGCCAGGTGAGAAAACTAGCTTTTTTTCCCCTCACTGCTAACTAGTTCCCCAACTATCTGGACAATCCTGAAGAGGTTCAGCTACACACACCAAAGAACATAGCTCCAGCCTGGGATTGGGGTAAAGGATGATGAACCAAACTGAAGACAAACAGCAACAGCCAGACTTTCAGTGCTCAAGGTCCCATAGAATTCTTCCCCCTCCTTCCCACAGCAATGAAAACATATTGCTAAGTATCAAAAGGTGTTAGAAACAGACTTTAAAAAAAACAAAACAAACAAAACAAAGACACACTATAGCTCACATCCATTTGGTCAATAATTATAACACACAAAATTGCCTTACCCTCCTTGTGTTTTCCACAACTTTTTGATCTGGCTTTCCATAATTTGGTGGATTGGCATATGGATCGTAGCCCAATTTTGCTAGCATGGGTGCAATCACAGGCATATCTTGCAGAACATCAGCAGGTATCTTCCCAACCCACTTTGACAGTGCTTCCACATTGACTGGCTTGATTACTTGGTCAGTAGATCTTTCAACCCTGTGGAGAGAGAAAGAAAGGTTAATTTTACATTTCAACCATTGCTTGCTTCTTCATTAGCAACAAGACCTTTAGGTTGTTTTGTTTGGGGTTTTTCCCCTTCCTCTTCTTTCCCCTCTCAAAATTTCGTGTTTCTACAGAGCTGAAGGGAAGCAAAGTTTTACTACGTAAGGCTAAAATGAGAATGTCCAGCTCAACATTCATGCATGCTTTCTGCTTTAGGCTTTCACACAGAGTGTACTGAAGCAAGTTCTTTACATAAAGATGGCAGTGAAAGCCAAAGAGCTGTTAACGCAAAAGTACGCACAGACCAACATATAAAGCTTTTTTCTCCACTGGCATATTTCAACATTTTCTGTTTCATTGTCTCAAACGCTTTTGAAAGCTGTATTCTAAATTAAAATCCATGTGCTATTTATTTCCGTCCCCCCCCATACTGTGACTAATTTTATTTTTTTTTTAGTATAGACTGCAATAATAGTTTTTATAACCATTCCTTTTACTGATAGTTTGGTCATTACACAGTTCTTAAAGACATAATCATAGCAGTGTCGTATGTACTGTATTTAAAAAATAGTTGATTTGTTGCTCATTTAATCAACAGTCCTAAAGTAATTTTCAGTCTTGCACCCTAGTTTTGTTATGTGTTTTTCTTGGTTTTTGGTTGTTTTTCTTTAAGGGAAGAAATCTGGCATCATTTTGTTTTCCCACATTCCTTGTTTCTATTAGATTAGAAGACTCTCAACTTCTTTACTGTGTTTATTTCTGAAACAGGCCAGCAGGACTCAGAACCAGCTGAGTAATTTAAAACTCTCAGAGTTTTTACTCTTCAGTAATTTAAAACTCCTTTTCTAAGCTTAGGAAGAGCGCACATGCATTTTTGACGTCAAAGTTTATCTTGCTTTTACAGCAGATTAAAAATCAGGTCTGTATATACAAGTTGCCTAAAGAAATATTTGCATGTGCATTCCAAGTAATACCATAAGGTATGCCACTGTATCAGTAGTTCCTGCTTGCTGGCTATACCTGTCTCAAACCCAGCGGAGCGTACAGCTGTCACATCCTCTTACAGCTATCATCCTTCCCGGGCCTTATTTACACCATAAAGAGTTTTGATCTCAAAAAGCTTTACCACCCAGAAAACAAAATTGTTGTACTTGAAAGTAACAGTGCGAAGTACACCACCAGTATCTCTGCTACACAAGAATGAGAACACTGAGATTCAAATTAATTCTCAAGCAGCTAATTCTTCAGCTATAGAGCAGGCAGAATGAGAAAACATCTTCTGAGAAATATAAATGGAAATTTCTTGAAATACTCCCAACAGAAGTTTCTGAGTCCAGAAGCCTGAACTAAAGTCAAACCGCTCTCAAGAAAAACAGCAGTCAACTTGCAAAACAAAAGTTTGACTACAGTTATCTAATTAACCTCGTGAGTCCAAGAAAAGGCTGAAGTATTGTTGCACATTAGACAAACATTAAATCAGTATCAAGAGGCATCCCATTCAGATGCACACTGTACCGCGCAATGAAAGCCTTGAATTACAAACCACGCGTTCATGTCTGCCAGTCATGAACTCAACTTGATCTTAACACCAGTCTTAACCTTGTTACTCTCTTTCATTTGTCACCATAGCTAAAATTCTTCCAGGACAGAGGAAGGAAGTTACTCGTACAGTGTTGGAAGGTCAGTAACCCAAGTACTTTAACACAATCGACAAAGAACAAACAAGACAGGAAAATGGTCACCCATGGGGAAACTGTCTTGGCAAGCAAGGCCTCCACAGATGGCTGCAAAAGGTGTTGAATGGAAGGTGGTGAGTAAGCACCTGACAAAAAACTGTAAGACAACCCCCAGAATTTTCAGCCTTACTCTATTCAACCATTTTCAGTAGCTCAAACCAAAGGCAGGAACTTAGAATGGGACTTTGAGACCAGGGAGTTGTGGCTGAATTTCAGCCTTCCTGAAGGCTACTGGCCAGAGATCACAAGTCTGCAAAGCAAATACAGAAGGCTGGGCATTGCCTTTTTAACCCTAATTAGCAATAAAATAGCTGTTAAGAGTTGAGTTTCAGAAGATCAAAGTGGCAAGGCAAAGGAGAAAGTCAGAAGTCTGTAGAACCATGGTGGGTGGACTCTCCAGTTCAGAAAAATTCATCACTAGGGGTTTGGAAAGTGTAACATTTAAGGTCCTCTGCCCCTCAGAGCCAGCCAAGCCCAAAATCCCTTCACCAAATCAGCAGATTGATTCAATCACTTAAAATAAGGGTGATACAGTGAGAACCAGGTAAGGGGTTTGACTAATAGTTAATTGGAACCCCAAACAACGGGTGCTATACGCCAGTTAGGACCTAAATTAGTACGCATATGAGGATCTCCTCCTGAAGTAAAAGCACATTTCAAATGTGCATGTTTTGCCCCAGTGTCATTTTAATCTCTAGTAACAATAAGCTCAGCCTGAAACATTTCCTGGTGATTAATACCTGGCAAGAGATAAGCAGGGAACTATATTTAGCTGTTTAAATCATTTTCTGTCCTTTCAGTTAAGGTGGGAAGTAAAACACAGTTTGTGGAAAAGATTCTTCAGACCAAAGAACATCTGAGGATGGAAGGCAGAGAGGAGATGGGAGGAAAAAAACACACCTCAAAAGCCAAGCAAAGCTAAACAGAGAGACACACTAAGTCTTGGCAAATTTGATTACATATGCATATGGCAAATGCTGCCTGGTCAGTGCTTCCAGACTCCACTGCAAAACCACAGGAACAGTCTCAGCTTTAAAAGCAGCTGGTAGCATGGAACACAGGACTAACCCCAAGTACTTCTACATCTGCATTAGAGTCACATGAAAGGTGTGTATTAAGAATAGTATATTCTGATGTAATTTTGCCTAGACAGCTATTTTCATAATAAACCTAATAAAAATTGCTATAAAAGGGTTGACATGTCTTTGTGTCAGTGGTCACCACAGCTGTTTTCAGTTAGGAGGCAAGTGCCAGAGCTGTATTAACAATACTAGCTATAGCATGTAGTCCAGCCATAATACATTCCTTGAACAGCCACGCTGGCAGTTACTTCAAACCACAGAAGGTTTCCCGCTACTACAAATGCTGCGGTGCACATCCTTAAAAGCCTTGCAGTGTTCCTCCTTGCACATGGATAAAAAACAAAATAAGGGGTGAAAATGCTAAGTAAAACAGAACAGCGAGGCTAGGGCTGCATGAGCAACAGAAAAAGCAGGGATTACTAAGCAAATGCAGGAGAGAGTAAGGCAGCCAACGGTTTCCTCAAATCCAGCAGCCAGGGGAACAGACGAAGTCAGAATCTTAAATACAGACTGTCTAGTACCTAATACTGCTATTAACAGGCTATTGCATAAGAGTTTCTGAGTCTGGAGTAAGAGAAAAATGGAGTCAGCTTGCTGCCTGAAGAATTCTGCAGGCCACTGGGTGGCTAGCTCATCTCTAGGAGAGAAACAGCCTGCACGCACAATTTAACACTCTATACAATTGAAAATAAAACAGACTGACCTAGAGCCTCACTCAGATTTCATTTGGCAGAGTTAATTTTGATTTCAGATGAGTTTAAAAGATGTTCTTAAACATTCGCTTTTTGTTACTGGGTAATAACATCATTGTAAAGACCTTTTAGCGATACTGCAATCTCCAAGTGTTTTAAAGTACTTCAAGACAACAAACGTTTGTCAGATTTCTTTTCAAAAAACCCTCCCAATGGTTAAAACACCCCCAGGCATCTTCTGTTGGACCTGACTTGAGCAAGTGTCATGGCTCTGAAGTGGATACTGAGCCTGTCTGAAAGTCTTAAAGGTGAGTAGAAGATGATCGATACAGGTTTCTCTGCTCATTGTCTTATCTTTACACTGTATCACAGCCTTGACACACGAAAATCTTTGTTCATTCTTTTGACTTCAGAGGTTTCCTACCCTACCTAGTACTTTGCAGACAACTAGGGAACTCATTTTATCTAAATCTTTATACTCTCCCTGCTGCGCTACAGAGGCTAGGCCTATGTGGTGGTATCTTTTAAGTGAACATCACATTTTGATACAGATGATTTGGTACTTGTGATATCCTCCTCCTGCCAGTAAAAACTGTAATATAATTTGAGCATTCTGATTTTAATATACTATTATGAAACAGCCTGAAGCACTTGGTACCAGGCATGTGGTAAATTAAAGCTCTGCGAGAAGACCTAGTTGTCATAGACAGCAGTGTTCTGAATTTCCTTAGATAACCTCTGAGGTGATCTTCAGCACCTTCTCTTTGGATAGTCAGGTCAGAGAAAGCTGCTTTTCAGAACACAGGAGCTCCGCCGCTCCTGACTCTTATTTCAGCTGAAAGACAACAGTATTCACTCCATGAAGAAGAGAGCACTGTCCTGTAAGCCTGAAGAGAAATTCTAAGTCATAGGAGAACAATATTGGTTCAAACCTGACCCAGAACATAACAGGCATGCACACCTGACACCATTACGAATTTTACTGCAGCTGAGAACAAGCCAAATGCAGCTTGATAGAAAGAAAACTAAGTCTAATTCAAGGTATATTTTATTCAGCTGTCAAGATTTGATAAGCTGTCTGTGGCAGACTAAAGTTGTCAGTAAACTATCGAGGAAACTTCTTTCCCAAGACTCATTTTCGTGGGCAGTTACCCCCTGCTCAGAGCGAGGACCTCCTAGACTGGCAGCCGTCCCCATCCACAGCACCCAGTTACACGTGAAAGGGCAGTGAGGAGCTGGGGATGCCAAAAGCGGGAGGTTTTAACTGGTACAAGGAAATGAAACTGGGCAATCTCGAGCTCCCTCCCGCACAACGTCAATTAGTGTCATATAAATGCACAACAGATATCCAAGTTAGAGAATTTCATATTCACTGTTTCTTCTGCGGGCCTCAAGAGTCTGACTCACTGAAATCATTATTGAATTATAAAGGTCTCTTGCAACCAAAAAGCAAATCTCACCATATATTTCAAGGCTATTTGATTAGATAAACACCACAGACATAACACTCAGAAACCATTTTTTCCACTATTGCCACAGCCTTCTGAAATAATAATAAATTACTTTCACATATCATCTCATGAGAGATAAAAGCATAAAGAATTCCACGAACAGATTGAATTGATGGTCACAAGAATACTTCCATGCTCGTTTGTCTTTAAAGTTTGACTAGAAACAACCATGAAGTCACATCTCCACATCTTACTTTCAACAATGCTTTTTTTTTTTTGACACACGAACAAGTATTCTCAACTCCTCACATTCCGCTCCACCAGATTTACCAAGAAATATTACTTGAAACTATGAATTCAGTAAGGCTACTGCATTTTATTGTATAGAGGTCCATTAATGTTTAAAAACACTAATCTGGAAGCTGTAAGGTAGTAATATTTTACTAGAAATTGCATTATGCACAGTTACTTTTACAGGACACTTAACAGAATTTGGCAACCGCCTATCTGTACCAGTCGGTTTACTCCCCCCTCAGCTGTCGCTGGGAAGGAGGAACACGATAGAGGTAACTAAAGAGAAGTTCAGGTATAGCTGGCAGAGACATACAGCAGCACACTGCTCCTGGTTAACATTATCAGAAGGCTTCGACCCGCTAACGAACAATACAGCCTAAAAAAAGGGGTTGCGATGCCTTCTTGGCAGCTCTGTGAACACAGTGGTGGTGGCTGCATTTCACCAGTAAGAATGGGGACGCGAAACCTCCAGAGCGTAAATATGTAACTATTATCCGAGTCTTAAGTTCTCTTTGTAGCCACGGACTAATAATTCTATGATTTGCTTTAAATCATATTCCCCTACAATATATCAGAAAATCCACACAGACACTTCCCTAGGCACTAAGTAAACAAAATCTCACGGTTTTTATTTCTCAAGACTGTGTTTAAACACAAAAAACACCAAAGAAATTATTCTGTATTCAACAGTCTGACATGTCTCTACCCAGCCCACACTCTTGCTGTGCAAGGTGCCTCTATCACTCAGAAGCACTTGGTGGTGAATATTCAAAAAGCAAAAGTCAAGGAATTTAACTGGGCATGTCTTGCTGCTGGAATAGGGCTTTTTTAATCAATAGTTTAGAAACTTAGACAATCTGGTAGATACATCTGTCAGGGGAAAAAAGGGAGAGAGTCAAAGATTCACACCTTTCTCCCCTACCCAAAGACTAGCCAGCTTCCATATCTCAGAAGCTCCACTGTAAGTAATGGCCAAGAAACCAAAAAGACTAGTTTAACTCCCCCCACAATATCTATCTAGGTTTCCTAAGCAGAGCTGGATTTTGGTTTTTGAACGTAGTTAAGGCAGGTGCACAGATGGCGTAACAGAACACTGAGAGATTTGCTTACAACAAGGTTAATTTTATTCAAAATGCTTGTCCTTTTAGGAGCACGTGCCAACAGAAAAGCATGCCAATTCTGCTTTCTATTTTGTTGGAACAGTTTCTCAAGTTTCCTGGAAGAGTATGTTCTTGGCAAGTATAACTCAAGGGCCATTCTATTACTGACAACAATACTTAAGTGTCTGAAATCAAGTAAGTGATCTTGCTAGGATGAATAACACCAGTCTAGATAACGCAGTTCAGCTTTATTTTGGGGTACAGGGGAAAGCAAAGCTATGCTGGAAGAGAGGTTGACACTAGACATTCAAATTAAGTTAGACTAACCATTAATTAAAAGTTCGTTCATATGCTCCGTACACATTAGCAGAAGCAGTCTGAAACTGCAAATGGTTAGTTAACAATCATTCTTATTTTCCAGTCAATCTGCATCATAAATCAGGTTCCCAAGGCATCATTATCTGCTTGAAGCAAAACCAAGTTATGACTAGTGTTTTATACACAAAATGTACTATTTTACCTCTTAGAGCAATACAAGGTAAAGGAGGAATGCTCGTACTTACTTTGAAAGAGAAACACCCCCTGCTTTTCCAATCATTTCTTCATGGTGCAGCACTGCTTGGTTCCACGGTATGCGAAGAAACTTTAAAAGAGTTCTCATCCATCTTTCAGGATGCAATACGAGTTGTTCGTAATGTACCAGCATACACCTTTCAAAACCAACCTCCATACACTGGTTATACATAGTTTCTATAGCACGATTCCACTTTGTCAAGCAGTCCCTGTAGCTGTTAAGGTCAAACCCAGCTATAGTGACTTTTCTAGATATCATGGAATGCACAGATGCACGACCATCCCGTACCATTAGAAGAAATTTGGCATTGGGGAAAATTCTAGCGAGATAAGTTAAGGATTTTAAAGCAAAAGGATCTTTGTTACACAAATATGGAGCAGGCTCTCCGTGTTTCACAATGATTTCCAGTAAGAATGCTTGCATGGCCGAGTCCAGAACCTCATCTGTGACACCAGCTTCATCCAGTCGGATCTTCTCTTTGCTTGATCTAGCCCACATCTGCTTAACTGCCAGAATACGCGGGATTACCCTTGTTTCTTCTCCGCATCGAATATCCGGATGGGCATCAAGCATGGCACGCATTAAGGTAGTGCCACTTCGAGGTACTCCTCCAATAAATATTAAAGGCATGTCTTTGTTGTAAGCAAAGGTTTTGTTTGCATTTACATTGGAATCAGTTCTTACTGTGCTTCTCACACTTTCCATCCTCACAGGTTGGCTGCGTTCTTCTATTCGATGGTGACACTCCATCGCGTGTTGGCCCAAATAAAACACTGTCACTGAACTGATCACCAGACATGCCAATAGCAAGTTCTGTTTGAGTTTTCCAACCATTTTGATAAAGACTGTCACTTCAAAATAAACAGACCTTCTATTTTGAATTATCTTCTAGTTCACATGCCATGGGAATCCTAATCCAAAATAAATTAAGGTCTGGCAAGGGGGAAAAAATAAAACAAAAAATAAAATTAGAACTTTGTTAAGAAATACTACGATAAATCAACAATGGAAATACCTGACAGCATTCAATAAAACCATTATCTCCTGATGTTCCGTTAAGACCCATGAATGCAAAGTCTAAATAAGACCATCCCATAATAAAAAGCCTTTTTGTTTAACCATAGAAGCAACACAAAACATAAGATTCATGGCTACAATTACTATTTACATAGACGTTCTCTAGCAGATTTTAACAACATATTTGGAAGAATTCCACCACTGGATAGCTACTGTTAGACTTTATAGTCAAGCAAAGACATCATTTATATGGGACATATAAAAAAAAGTAATTATGAAGAAACCACTCTACTTGAGGTTTTACAGCAAAAAAAGACCAAAAAAATAACGTCTCTGAGCCGGTCACCCAGATAAAACAAATGAACAAGACACCCCACACAAATCATGTTAGAAATCACCGAAGAATTTAAGCATTGGCATAAGCCTGGCTTGCTGAATAGACAGAAGCAGCATCCTGCTCATTGTTACATTTTCACGTCACTACATTATCTCCTGTTTTGCTTGAAATGCTCTATTTCCTTCACAGCATATGAGATGATAGTAAAAGACGTTTCACAGTTACATATCAACACTGACAGTGTCCAATTTTTGATCAAGGCCCTTAAGCAATGAAGAAAAATAGTTTGCAGCAAGTAAGGGAAACTTCAATGTCTAATTCAAAGGAAGCTTTGATTAAAGAAGCATAGAGTCATTAAAAGCTACAAAGACAATGCAGGATTAAAGTTCGCTAAGATCAAAACTAAGATCAGTCTTGATTTAAATAAGAACAACAGTAGAAAAAAAAAAGAATCAACCCATGCTGACTTAAAAAAAATTTATCCGTTCCCAGAATCCAAAGTGGGATATACAAAAGAAAATTAATTATTTCATCCTTTTCTTCTTTATTGGTTTCTTTAGCTAAAATTTGGCCCTTAGAGATATTTCTCCCAAAAACACCCCACCCAAACACCACATAACCATAATCATTCATTATTCCATTGATTAAAAAACACAACAAGCCTGCCAACCCTCCCCCAAATCTTATGCAGTGTTTTGAACTCCAGAGAAATGCTACCTGAAATACTAAGAAATTGAGTAAAATTCAGAAGAAAAATAGATCCTGTTCTCAATCAGCACTCCAGGGAAAAAGAGTTAAAGCCTTGCATAACTTTAAGTCAAGTAATAAAACGTTGCCAGAATAAAACATATACTGCATTCTGCCTTCAAATGAGAAGGTTTAGATTCCTTTTAGGCAGTGCTGGTAAGTTTGCTTAAGAAGAAGAGCCATGACCTACAGTGAATATCAGTGAGTTACATTTAACACTGGTTTAGATAAACTTGACACTTTGACTTGATCTGTTCATGCCAACCTGTACTTTTCTCTGTTCATGACAGTTCATGTATAGACAATTGTCTCACCTGTATTCTATAATTCAATGGCTTTGGATTTTCAGATAAGGCAGGCTGAAAACTGACTCTTCCTCTCAAAATTCAAATTAAATTAGTACTCTAATTGAAATTTTAAATACGAGCTTGCTTTTCAGAGCTGAAGTAACTCGCTGAACAGTATGAATCACAGATGCTTTTAATTGTAAGGAACTCCAAGTAGTGAGGTACCGCCAACATTTTATATGACTGGCTTCCTCAAAGCTTTTCCATCTCTGTCAGCAATGCACGACACATCCCTGAATGAAGAACACACTTATGCAGATTCTCTAACCCCTCTACAAAATGTTATCCACTTAACCTTTTCCTCCATGCAAATCTAGTTACCAACTCACAAATTCTCAAGTTGCCACCCAAGGAAGGGTCCCTGGACCTGTCCCGGACCTGTCCCTCAGACTGCTGGCCTTCACAAACTGCCAGGCTGCCTGGCAGATTCTCCTGCAACTCCCAGCAGGTAACTGCCTCGCTGCACTCGGCAGGCCCTGTTTGATGAGGCTGTGACACCAGACAGCAGCAGACAGAACATAACAGCACAGGGCCAGAAGGAAGGAAGGGAATTCCTCACGCAGGCATCCGTCACAGCGGTATTTTTCTCTTGCAGCACATCCAAGAAAGCCAGCCGCCGAGCTGTGAGAGAATGTCTCGTCTCCTTCACACTGACAAAGCTTATTCCAGTCAACAGTTGTCACAATATTACACTCAAAAGTTCAGCTTAACAGTTTTTGTTTCCAAAATTACATTGGAATCATAACCTAAGAATCGTAACTCTCACCAGAACATCACTCTGTTACAATCAGTTCATCCTCTGTAACAAGATTCATTCTACTTACATACCTTTCCTTGCTGAAGAGCTGGCTTTAACTGTACCTAAAATATCTGGGCATTAAAAGGAACAAAATCCCAGAAATATAAGTGGAGGTAATCTGAACAATGCTAAAAAAAAATTTCAGTAAATACTTCCATAGCACCAAAAAGCAGGAAGTCTCTCTCCTGAACAGATTCTGCATGAACACCTAACTTCCAGCTAGGGAAGGGAAACTGTTCTGCTTAAAACTAGCAAACAGTACACAGAATCTCTGAAATGCTTTAGATGCAGTAAAGGTTTAGATAAAAGTCAGTACTCATTTGAGAGAGGAGTTAACACAACTGAAACAGTATTTTGCTACAGAGCGCACAAGACGTGCACTTCATACAATCCCTAACATTATTTAGCTTAAGTAAATTCCATAAAACTAATTTCCTCCAAAAAACCCACCAAAAACAACAACCACCATCTTCCAAACTAAAAGCTACTCTTTGAAAACACTAATGTTGCTCAAATGCAAAAGTTAGGCAGCTGATCACTAGAGAAAAACATACCAAGACTGTGTGCATCAACTAGTTTACTTTGTTATGTGGTTTGGGTTTTTTTAAGAAAAGATCTATCCTAACATAAATTACCAAACACCAGCACCAGCTTTCAGAACCAAGCTGAAGAACAAGCAGCACTGGAGAAAAGCCTGTTGACTGAAGACCAAAAGCCTCAAGTCACAGCTTGGGTAAGGCAGAAGGATTTCTCACTCTCAGCACAGCTCCAGCTGTGAATGCAAATACACATTGCAGTCCATGAGCAGGTTTCCTAAATTGATTGGAGTACTGACCACTCACATACAAAACACAAAAACCCGTCCACGTGACCAAAAAAGCCCCCACACCAATCAAACACAGATACTTTCATTTGATGCAGTAGCTTTTTTCTAAATTCGAAGATGCCAGAGGCTGAAAGATCATAAGGAGCTAGTATTAAACTGTATTAAATCCTAAGCTAGTATTAAATCCTACAGCCTTTTCTGCTCGCTGTTTTCTTGCCTGGAAGCAATACTCAGAGCGTGCATCTGCTGCGAACTGTTGCAAGACTGGGGCTTTGTATATAAGGAAACCAAGAGAGGAGCAGACAGAAACATCACCTCTCAGCCAACTAACCTATTCTACATGCCAGCAAACTCCCTTCTGCGCCTGGGTTACACAGACAGCTCTTTGGGACAAGTATGACACATGGAAGTTACTGCCCTTCTAGCAGCTTGCAAATAAACCCCACCTTCTCCCTCCTCGGCATGAGTAAGCGCTCAGGATCACATCTCTCAACCTGAAGGATGATTGCAAGTAATTAATGTTCTGCTGTTAACAGTAACTAAATTGACAGCATTTAAAAGTCACAAGATCAGCAATCCCTCAGCAGGATTTAAGTAGAGCTTTGAAAAATCGGGGTGTTTTTACCTGAGAAAAGCAAAGTGCCACTCCACCTAAAACCACAGACAACTCTTCATAAAAATATCCCAAAACGAAACAAAAAACCACCCCAACAACTCACCTAAACCAAACACAACCTCCTCACACACACAGTACAGCCCTAAGTGGAAGAAGTTGAAGATGAATACAATGGTAGAGAAGGCCTTTAGCAGCAATAGTTTCAAATACAGACTAAAACGAATTCCTAGAAAAATTTAAGTGTAACAAAAAAAAGACTGAGTTAGAGTCTACAAGTTTCAGTACGAGAAAGTGCAGCTAAGCAAAAGTCTATGTAACCAAATTTAATTCCCAGAAAAGTCAGGCCTATGAGTCAGCCACAAGATGATGTTAGTAAAGCAAAAATGATTGCTTTGTTTCCTCCTCCTGCACACACTAAGTCTCCCTCCCTCCTTCCCTCCCCCTACATGCAGCAGGTCAAGACCTTTTTCCTCAAGTTCATCCAGAAAATGTTGAAGATTTTTAGCTGAGTTGAGGCAAGTCATTCATTTGTATCTTATGTTAGAACAGCTTGGGTTTTATTCTTGTTTAAAGTATTCCTTGCCAGGGAAAAAAAAAAAAAAAAAAAGATGATCCATTACCACCCAGCAATAAGCAATCCTCATAAGCTCTAGAGCTTAGATTTTTACTCCGGAGGCTGGAAAGAGTGATGAGCACCTCCCTTCTGTCAATTTAGCCTTGGAAAAAGCTGCCAGGTTGAACTGGAGGACAGCAACACTAACATTACCCATCTCAAAGAAAAAAAGAGAAAAAGAAAAAACCCATGACATTATATATTTTTTTTTCAGCTATTAGCTTATTCTCT
The DNA here is from genome assembly GCA_013399095.1 of Psophia crepitans. NCBI lineage: Eukaryota > Metazoa > Chordata > Aves > Gruiformes > Psophiidae > Psophia > Psophia crepitans. Next base: position 311,934 of record VWZZ01000027.1, read on the forward strand.
GCTTCCATCTCTTAAACTTCTGGCTCAGATTCTCATAACCAGATCTCCTTCTAGGAAAAGCAAATATAGCAGTACTGCTTAGATTTTTGTGGAGTGTATCTTGTTCCTGCCTCTGCCCAAGTGTCCATCAGTGTGTTTGACCTCAAAGCTTCTGGAGAACTTTCCTGGGAGGAAAGACCAAGCTCAGCTCTGTCAACAAGCCATCAGACTTCATAGGCACCCTTCTCAAAACACTGTGCCCTCCCTCATGCTGGAAAGCAGGAGCAAGATAGTGGTGAAGGGAACAATGCCACAGTTCACACTATTGAAAAGTTGTCTTTCCCTTCACATCCTTTTTACATTTTACCCTCATGTCCTCCTAAAATGTTCCTATGATTTTATTTTCCTGCTTAGCAGTTCCACTCAATCCTTTAGTCTCCAGGGCTACGACCCCCTTCTCCCTCCCTAAGGCTTTATGCAGCAGACTCCAAGATACAGACTCCGAAAACAGAAGATTCTCACAGTTCAGAGATGCTTTCAGATGCACAACTACAGTCTGACTACTACACCCAAAGCTTGTGGTATAAATCTGCAGAGGAAGTTAATTTTACAGCAGCAAGGTAGCTAAGCTGAATGGAAAACCAAAAAAATCCTAAACTGTTGTTCTCCATTGTCACTCTCTTCTCTGCTCCTGGACTGTAGGAGAAACTAAAATACTGCTAGGACTCAAAGAAGAAAATGAATGTCAACTATATCAGTATCTTCCTTGCCTCTTCTGGCACCTTCACTTTTCCTCAGTAAAAATAAATACTGGAAAGGCAGCAGATACCGAGAATTCTCAAGAATCCTCTTCAAGAAATATACATTGAGAAAACGGGAGACAATGTATGTCTTAGAAGAAGTTCTAGATTAAGTTCATCAAATAGTCCAAATAAGCCCTTGCATAGAGCATAAGCCTTTCACCGCTCCTAAACGAAAGTTAAAGAAAGGAATTCCATGAAATCTTGCCTTCAGTAAACTAGTTTGTTCCCAGTCATTTCTGTCTGCTCACCACAAAGATTGCATAGGAAAGCTGACAGTTACATGATAATGGTATAGCAGAACACCAAGGAACACAGCTGAAATATTCACAGTATACCACTTCAAGAAGCTATCCAAACCATGGTAGGCTCATTCAGAGGTTGGTTCCAAAAATCATTTAAGTATTCAGGAAGCATTTTTATGTCTTCAAAGTGGCGCCTGCACCATCACCTTAATGATTTCCCCAAAGACCAGATATCATGTATTACTACCAGTCACGTAACAGAATCCGAGAGAGGATCCGAGAGAGGAATGTCGAAGTACAGCACAAGCAAGCAAACCTCAAGCAAAATACTCAGCAAAGCCAGAAATAAAAATCAAGAAGCCCGTGAGTACCAAGTCCATCCTTAGCTTTTTAAGCCACCATGGCTGTCAAGTCCTGCAGCTGTTTTCTCTAGATTTCTTGCCCCATTAGTTATACGGTAAAAAAGGAAGATAAAATAAAATGAGCTATTTCTAATCACCCTCCACAAAGAAATAAGCAGCAAGGCACCTGGTGGAAAGCATCTGGGATAAAAGACAGCCAACTAGACCTAGTGAAGCCTGTCTTCATGCAGAGCAGTTTGACAAGTTTGAATGATGGGACAAAGTTGGATAAAATTAGTATAAGGGAATGCAGATGTGTGAACAACATTCCCTTGTAGTTCACGCTGTTGCAACTATAGGAATGTTGTTCACACGTTTGCAGTCCCTTGAACCTATTTTTTTTTTAATCTGACACTGAAAAATTGTAAAGGCCAAACTAACCTTCACAGTCACAGACCACTGCTGAACCCAAATTTTCCATAGTGGGGAAGACTGCATACAATTACGTAAGGCTTCCACAATCTCTAGTGCAATCACATTACAAGGAGTAAAAAGAGGAGGTTAAAGAGATGTGCTCGTATTTATGTGTTCCCTCGTATAATCAATAGGTAAAAGATGAAGCAAGCTGTACCCTTTCCTTTTACCAGTTAACACCCCACCCTCAAAAAAACCCCAGCTTTCTACACAACCCTCCGCTAGACAGATATATGGATACACACATGAATATACATACACATGTGTACGTGAAGAGAAATTCAGAAGTGTTTGTCCTTCTTCTGCATCTACTAACACAAGTTGCCTTAACAAGCAAGAAAACACCCATACCAGCTAATAAGCTTACCAGAGCACTCAAAATCCAATGCTTTTAGATTTTTCAACATTTAAGACCTCTAAAATGAGTTTAAAGTGCAGCTAACTACAATGTCCTGCTTCAAATGACAGCAGAGAACTCTACACATTCTGCTCTACATACGTATGTAACACATACAGCAAATTATCCGGATTTGCATGCTGAACGGTCAAAAAAACAGTCACCAACATGCTCCCAGTTATGCAAGAGTACACAGTATTTGTTAAGTACTACAGTTACTGCTGGAGCACAACTCAACAAAAGGAATTCTACTGGCAACACGTATAGGCTTCCAGCTCTGCAAATTTATGCTAAAAAAACAAGTCAGCAGCACGCTAATAGCGGATGAGCTGCCGCTCTGCACACTTCTGAGGGCTGTGCCTCCTAAGAGGGACTTCAGCACTCCACTGTACAACAGGGTGCTTCAAAGTGCTAAATAATACCGAAAAGATACAGACCTACCCAAATTCGCACTGCCCACTCACAGTAACGCAAGCAAATGGCTTCTTCCAGCAACACCACCAGCAAAACCACTTCCAGCTAGGAGGCACGTTAGGTCTGCTGCTACAGAGCTACCGCCAGAACGCTTCCCCATGCTACGACTGCTGCACTTCGCGCTTGCAGGTACAAACGCAGCGCTACGAAACTGTTCCTGCCGGCTCCACCGCGGGTGTTTACAGCAGCGGGGCACCCCCGGCCAGCAACCCCCCCCCCCATCTCAGCTGCTGAACAAAGACACGAGAAGCGCTGGCTGCTCCCTAAGCAAGTCAGCCCGCCCGGACGGAAACTTTCCCATTTACCCGCCTCGGAGCCGCCTCGCACCCCGCCACGGCACCGGCGGGAGGCAACGAGCCGGCCCCGCCGCGCATCCTCGGGCGCTCCCGGCTGCAGCTACGGGACCCGCGGCGATGCCCGCGCAGCCGAGTGCTCCGGCCGGCACGGCGCGGCTCGGCCCGGTTCCCCCGCC
>VWZZ01000027.1:315382-342676 GCA_013399095.1 Psophia crepitans
GCACCGGGGCAGGCACCGGGACCGGCTGCGCCGCCGCCACCTCCCCTCAGCCGCGCGGCTGCGGCTGCCATGGAAATCACAACCACGCCCTGATTGGTCGCGGGCCTCGATGTGTCGCGGGACGCGGTTGGGCCGGCGCTGAAGATTGACAGCTGCGGGGGCGGTGCCGGGACCTTTAACCCCTGCTGGCGCGGCGGGCCTGGCGGGAAATATCTGGCGCGCACAGCTGGAGCGGGCGGGCGCGCGCACACATCTGGGCGGTGGCGCCACGTGAGCGTCTGGGTGAGCCCATGTGCACCAACGTCTGGACAGCTGTGCCAGACAGATGTTGGTGCCTGGGAACATCTGGATCCGCCACAGCTGACAGCTGGATCGGCCGCAGGAGCCTGCCACTCTGGCTGCAGCTACCAGAACATTCCAAGGAGGACACTCCTTGCCAAACGCTGCCCGCTGGCTTAGGTCTCAGAGCTTGGTCTTGCAGGTGAAACCATCAAAACCTCACGGTCCCGCTGGCCTCGGCGAGCGGGTTCTAAACGCGGCGCTGCAGCTGCCCGAACGTTTCAACAGATGTGGGGCTCTGGCAGCGCCGGGCGGAAGGCAGTACTGCCTGGCTCGGAGCTCAGGTGTCCTCTGGTGTCACACACCTCTTCTGCAGCAGCGGGGACTCACAAGCCATGCGCCTACCACGTGTGCAACTGTGGAAACATCTGGAACAGCATCTGGCTGGAGCCTGAGCCGGCTGCCAGCACATCTCATGGCTCCTCTGAGCCACAGCTGGGGGAAGTGGCCAGGCAAGGGCCGAGGATGAGTTGCACCAGCATTTTCCCCTGGGAGGTACAGCTACAACAGCTCAATCCACGAGGACACTCCTACCTACAGGTTAAGCCACCTCTAACAAAGCCTGGCCTGAGGCCGTCCTGACTGCTTCCTTCTCAGTGCTCTCAGCAGTAAGACAGCTTTTATCCCAAAAGAGCAGGAGAACAGGTTGAATTTGACTTGTTAACACAGCGGTACACAAAGACTGAATCAAACTGAACACATCTTCTGTCCGTACAGGAGCTCTGGCCCCGCTGCCATCACCATGTGTAGATAAATACCCCAAGGAAACGTCAGCGTCGCTGCAGGGTCATATTGAAAGGGTGTGTCCCATGGGACATTCCCCACATTCATGTTTCTTGCCAAACTGGGAAAAAAAAAAATTAACTAGAGGGATTTAATGTGATGCCAGCTTAAAATTCAGTCTGGGAAAAGCTGCCTCTGCCCTGAGCTGGGATGCTCAACAGGCAGCTCCTGCTCATCCCCACCCAACGCTTGTGCCCTCTGCCCTCTTGCTCCCAAAGCCTCCTGCAGCGGGGGGCTGGCAGCTCCCAAACCCTCTGCTGTCACTGCTGCAGCGGGGGGCTGGCAGCTCCCAAACCCTCTGCCGTCACTGCTGCAGTGACGCTCGCGAGAGCCGCCGCTGCCTCGGTGCCAGCGGGCTCTGCTGGCTGGGGACACCGGGGCTGGGCACGGGCAGCGAGACCTCGCTATAAAAAGAACGGGAATCACCGTGTGGCAGAACATCCCCTTTTAATCCCAAAAGCCCTAAAACCAGGTCCGACTCCATGTCCTGTCTCCCAGAGAGACGGTACAAACCCCGCGTGGCTGGGGAGACAACCAGCTGGGCTTTGCCGTCGCCCCAGCCCCACGAGACGCGGAGCCGACAGCGATACCGTGGGGACGCGAGGATTAATCACGGCCCGTTACCTCGTTTCTCGCAGCCCTTGCAAAGCGCCTCTCATCTCACTTTTACCAGCACACGGCTTCCACCGACACCGACGAGCCGACGCTCGCTGCTGGCGCTGCCGGCAGAGCCGGTACCGGTGAGCGCTTATTCTGCCTCCTGCTTCTCCGAGGTGGCGGAGCAGCGTTGCTGTCAGGCGGGGCGACCGTGGTGTGCCTTATGCGTGTTTTATTTGCTAAGAGAATTAAGCAGAGGCGGCCGTGTGAGCAGGTATCTACACGCAGGGCAAGCGTTTTCACGTCAGGAAAGGCTCTGCCCTGTAAGGACAGAGTTTTAAGAGCACCTAACATCCATTTCTTTTTTCAGAGGTGCTCAGGGAGCTGCTGCGAGCGTAGAGAAACCAGCAGCTCCTTCCAGGTGGTGAAATTCCTTTCGAATTTCTTTATTGACGGGGAATAAATGCCATTTGCTTCCGAATGCAGCTTGGATTTGAACTAACGATTTAAAGATGAAACAGCCTGCATCCAGCTTCCAGTAAGTTTGCTTCAGTCCATTAAACAGCACTTTTCAGATCGCTTTATTGGTTTTTCTTTTATGGCTTTAACTGTGAGTCACACGGATCTTCCCTTTTAAAGGCTTCCAATCTGTGGCAATCAAACTGTGCCTCCAGGGGGGAAAAATGCTGTTCTCCAAGGGAAAGGGGAAAAGCACCACCCTGCTGCGTGAAGCAGACGGAGCTACTGTACGCAGCGGGTGCCCCACGCTGGGCCCTTCTTTAATCAGCGTTGGAAAGCTACGGATCAAATAAGCCATCAAATATTGCACCACGGTACAGGCAGAGCTCAGCTCTTGGCCACCAAGTTGCTGGTGGGTAAACACTACCAGGAGCAACAGCGTTTAATTGTTCGTTATTGGACAGTTGCGTTGGCTGTTCCTTGTTGGCTTGTTCCTGTCTCGTTCCTTAAAGCTGGGAAACGATTCCTGCTTGCCGGGGGCTCAGCCGCACGCACGGGACCAAGGATGAGCCCAGGACCAAAGCTGCAGCTCTGGGGGGCACAGGGCTGGCGCCGCGGGGTGCAGCCCGGGGTTCGCTGAGCTCCGAGAGAAACAGCCCCCGGAGCGGGTCCTGGTGGCTGTGCCGGCTTTGTGCCCGCTTTTCCCTCGGCGGCGGCGCAGCTCACGGCTGTTCCCAGGCTTTAAGTACGAGCAGCGCCCCACGGCGCGTCTGGGACTGCTGGTGGGAGGAGGAGGAGGGAAGAGCAGCCCTGAGCCCTGAAAGTTGGTGCTATTTAGGAGCCTACATTAGACTTTTTTTTTTTTTCCCATTTTATTTCTGAACGTGAGCCACAACATAAACCAAACTTTTTCTCCAAATCGCTGCTACGGCAGAGACCAGCCAGCGCCTGGAGGGACCTCCCTCCAGGCATCAGGGGTCCACGGCCGAGGAGAGCCAGGACCCACCCTGCACAGGCTCAGGCAGTGCGGGCTGTCACCCATCCAGCAGCAGGGACAGACTCTGCTGCCTTACTCTCCTACCAAGGCCTGCCCGGTGAGCGGCAGCTTCCCTACCACGCCGCACAAGTTTGTGGGCCAGCGTGCGAGCGAGCAAAGCCCCCAGCGCGCTGCCCTGCCCTCTGCTAGCTGGAGGTCTGGCACGTTCAGAGACAAAAATGGGACTTTTTTTTTTTTCCTTTCTTTCCCCTCCCAGACTTCCAATACAACACTTCTCCTAACACTAACTCCACTCCAAAAGTAGTGCTGAACGCAATTCAAGTGTGGTGTTTAAGAGCAAGAGAAAGCTTGCTGGCCCAGATATCCTGGCCCTCATCCAGGAGTATTTTACCTTAATTCCACCTTCCCAGTCCTAAGAATGTAAAGAATTTCTCTCTGACTCTGCCCAGCTCATTCCCTGGCCCAGAGCAAGGGGAGCTGTGCTTGCTGGCCTGGGCACGTTCTTTCCAGAACTGTTAAATATTATTCTTTTTCCTCGAATGCCTCAGCCGTGATTGCACAACTGGCCTTTTTGCTGGCTGTTTTGCACGGGGAGGATCCCTCCTTCTCTAGAGGCAGATGGAGGAAGGTCAGTGCTTGTGGCTTTCATCCCCACGCTCACTGAGGGCGGTTTTGAAAGCCAGAGAGGTGAAGGTTCAGCTGCCACTTTTGCCTCAATAAATCTCCCCGTCACCTCCGTTATAGGTCATATACAGATAGGTCCGTTGCAGGAGAACTGAGGGAACAGGAATTTGGAGGAGGATACTGATATGATAAAGCACAAAGAAACTCAGCTGGATTCCAGCCTGCCCTGTGTGTCTGGGAAATCCATCTGGCCTTTTGGTAGAAGTAACTCAGAAACCCCAAGTCCCCCGTGTGCCTGTGCTGTCTCACTGCCCAGCGCACGGCTGGGCATCCTTCCTCCCCCACGCAACCCCGCTTAAGTGCTTAGCTGGCTCCGTGTCAAGGATGCGCTTAAGTCAAGCCTGTTATCTCAGCCTCTATGAATACAAACAAACTGCCCTCTAAGTAGGGGAAAAAGGATGGACTTACCTCCCTGACAAAGTAAACTGCCGCCAGTTAAACCAGCACAGGCTTCAAGCCCTCAGCGGGTGCCTTGGCCAGGGGAGCACCACGGGGCAGCATCCCTCTCCACGTCCCAGCCTCTGAGATGCCCTAAATTCGTCTTGGGCTCAGGGTTATTCCAGACCCCAGAAGCAGGGGCAGGAGACGGGAATACCCCGCTCCTGGCTGGACATCACACCAGGATGGGGAGCTGGCACCCAGCACCGCAGATGGATCCCAGCGAGGTCTGTAAGTGCAGACTGGGCCAAAAAACCCCAGCCTGGACATTCAGGGAAGACTTACGACCCCCAGAGGAGGAGATCATCCAAGGACTGTGTCCAGGAGCCCCTGAGTTTAGGGAAAACAGGCCCCGCAGGACATTAAGCTGATGACATTCCTCTGCACTCCCTCACAGCAGGAGAATAAGATGTTTCTGCTGAATAGATGTTTCTGGATCCAGAATCACGCCTTGCAGTCCGTCTTGCGAGCGGAGCAAACCTGTCAGCTGCAAACCCGGTGAGGACGCCGTTGAACTGGGAAGGATGCTAATGCCTCTCTCTGTGTTTCCCAGAGGCGTGCTCATTTTTATTGCTTTTCTCTGCTACCGATATTCCCCTGGCCCGGCTGTCTCACCCATCGGTCCCGTTAGCAGGGTAAGGTTTGCTCTTGGCGGTGCAAACTTTGCCCCAGGGATGCCGGCGCAGATGTGGGGCTGGGGCCCCGCTGGGCGTTTTCGATAGCCACACAATTTGTGTTTCACAGCCCAGGCTAGCAAAACCAAGCCCTGGAAATCACGGCGGGACCAGAAAAGTGCCGTTCTTGGTGTTTACCTGCAAAAAGCCTCAGCTGCCAGCGCGGGGATCCACCGATCCTGCCCGCACAGCATCATCCTCCTCCTGCGTAACCTGAAAACATCGCTCCTCCGCCTCCGGCTTTGCCCTCAGTTCACAGGCAGCGATCCCCCGGGTCTCGCAGGGCACGAGCTCATCCTGCTCCTCAGACCTGCTCCCAGCCGTCCCACCTTGCAGCTGCACCTACCTGCTGGGAAAGATACTGGCCTGAAAATATAAAACCTCAGCCTGCTCCCCGCTGCCTGGCATCCCACGGGAGGGCAAAGCGTGACGCTTCGGGTCTGGTTACGCTTCAAACACGCTTTGCACTGGCTCAGACCGCTGCTGGAGGTCCGGGCCAGGGGTCTGGGCACGGCTGCTGACCCAGACCCCCCCCCGCCGGGCTCACTCTGCCTGGGTGCTGCAGCCCCAAGAAACCCCCCTCCCCACCAGCTCCAGCCCAGACTTTGATCCCTTGTTTCCCTAAGCCCAGCAGGGCCACGTTCCATCGCCAAGCAGGGCTGCCTTTTCTGCTGCAAGCACCCCTTCAGGAGGATTTAAACTGAGATTACCAAAGTCAGGAGAACACGGACTTTTCTTTAGGTCGCTGCAAGCCGGCCGTAACCTGCTTGCAGCTCGGAGAGGAACGAGGCAGTTTCTGCTCCGACCCCATAAAGCAGCTTTTTGTGATAAATAGCTCCATGTTCCCCTGTCTCTGTCCTTGTGTCTGCTGCTTTCTGAATGTGACAGCTGAGAAGTGATCTTTCCACATGCCTGGAGAAATAATTACGGGGTGAGGAATATCTCTGTGCAGTCCCCATCCCTGCTCTCACAGGCAAGGCGGTTTAGGTATCAGATGTATTTATTTCATGGGGAGATTTTTTCCCCAGCTGCCAGAGCCTCCGGAGGTGCCGAGTCCTTGGGTTTTTCCAGCCAGTAGGCAGTTCTAGCCATCCAATAAATATAGAAGTAGCTGTTTTTCCAGTCAGAAAGCAGGAGTGAATACTCTCCTCTTTTACATTTATAGGCACCTTCCCGTGTTCTTGGCTTGCAGACAGCTGCCTGCGTGGCACGACGGACGCGTGCAGGCAGAGCGCTCATCTCCGGCACGGGAACAACCGAGAACAAGCCATTGCCTAATTCCTTCCTCTCCTGTAGGTTTCCCTAAAAAAGAAAAAAAAATTAAAAAAAAATAAATAAATCCAGTCTCGGAGAGACCGCCTAAGCTGTAGCGCTCACAGAGTCTCATATGACCGCTACCACGCTGCCGAAGGAGTTTGCTTCGGGTAACGTGCCACGCTCTCGCCGCCAAAGGATGCTTTGGCTGAGCTGCCCTGCACGGCTGGTCGTGGAGGCAGGGAGGGAAGCGCCAGGCTTTCATCCACGCGCGGGGATCGGTGCTCCTCAGAGCCCCGTTGCGCCCGCACAGCCCGTCCGCAGCGCCTTTATCCGTGGCGTTCGTGGGCGCCTGCGTGGGAAAGCACCGCCGGCAGCGCGCCAGCCCTTAACAGAAGAGGGATGAGCTATTTCTTGCGGAACTTGTCCCGTGAAGTTTATGTGGCTGAAAGTGCCCGGTGGTTTGCAGGATTAAGTCCTGAGTTTGTACAGCAGTAGCACATGTGTTGGCCAGTTAATGAGCTAAATATCCATTAGCTTATTTGTATTGCCAGTGATAGAAGAAATGATCTGATCTGTGTCTGGAAAACACTGCAAGGAGGTGAAAGAGCAACTCTCAAAGTCCAGCATCTAAAGAAATAACCCCAAAAAACCTCCACTGCCAAAGACATGGAGCTTCGCTTGCATCGGATCAAAGGATTCCAAACCCTCTGGGTGTGACGGTGGCAGTGAGACATCAACGAAACCACCTTGGCCACACACGCCGTGCCCGGGCAGTTGGCCCTGGCCCACGCGATGAGTTGCTCCGGAGCAGGACGGGCAGCACGGCTGGTCTTGCAGGACTTGGCTCTTGCAACCGCGGCAGTTCTGAGAACAAAAATATCCCGTCGTCTAAATATGTTGGCGTCTCTATCACGCACAAGGCAGCGGGTGTTTTGGAAGCAGCGACTGTACGAGTGCCCAGCAAGTCCATCACTCGTCCCTCCGTTAGCTGGCCAGCTTGCAAGGAGCTATAGAAGTGTAAATAATTGCAAAATTACATAAAGCTGTGAGTGATTAATGTGATTAATGCTGCTAATGAAATCATACATGGCGCAGCCCTTTTCTTTGAGTTCCTTGCAGGCAGTTTTAACGGTCACACTGTCAAAAATGAGACAAGGTAGAATTTAAATCACACCCCCACCATGGTATCTTCTTCCTAGCTTGCAGTATTTTCATCATCCTCTGCCTCCTTTATGGCTGAGTGCGAGTTTTGAGCTAAAGGAAACTAAATTAAATCCTAGTCCTCCCTCCATGGGGGCTGCCGTACGGCCCCGCTGCTCTCGGGCTCATCACCAGCAAATGTTGGTTCGGCAACGGGAGTCACCCCCTTTCCTGCAGGGAGATGAGGAAGGCAATGCCATGCCCTAAAAAAATAATAAATAAATCCCACGGGGTTTGGGGACAGGCTCATTTGCTGGATCCAACGCCCTTCCCTGGCAGTGGATTTCCCCCCTCGTTTGCAATGACTGAACAGCTCAGCCTGGGATGTTGCTTGAAAAACTTTGGGTTAGACCCATTTTTTATTCCCAACGCCGTATCTTCAGGTCTTGAGCGAGGCACGTTGTGAAACGGGGGAAGCCTGAGCCCCCGGGCCAAAGTCTGGCAGAACGGTAAACAGGGGAGGGAGAAGCGGTACCTTCTGCAGAGCTCCCTCCTCTTGTTTGGTTTCCATCAATCATTTATTTTTACGGTGGCCTTTCGAAACGGGAAGCCGGCATTTAATGCTTCCTGTGAGCTCGCCGCGATGCCGCTGGGCCCGGGCTAGGGAGGGGAACAGCCCCGAAATGAGGAGGCGCCTTCCGCAGAGAGGTGATGGGAGCGGCGAGACCCAACTGAGAACCTGAGGGTGGGAAGACACCTGAGGTCCGTACCCACCATGAGACGGCCTGTGTGGAACCATAACTCACTGCAGACAAGTTACGAAATCCAGACCTCCTTTCTCCCCGTCCTGGGCTCTAACCACCGTATAATATCCCCCTCAACTCTAAAACAGATGTTAAATTAAAAAAGCAGTACGGAGAAGAATAAAATGCGCCGAAGAAACGATCTACCAAACCCCCGCCCCTGGATGCGAAGAACCCGGGGCGCCAAAAGAAACAATCCCTTTTTCTTCCTGCCTTGAGAAAACCAAAATTGCACCAGCAGAAGGAGACGATGAACCCATCCTCCTGCAACCGTGCTTATAGATCAGTGAAAGCGAGCAGCCATCAATACGCCAATTTTCCAGACGGCGATGGAGACCGTGGGAACTGCAATGGCAGAGTCAGGGCTTGCTCGGCCCGTCCTGCAGCCGGCGCCCCCCACGGCTTCTCCAAACACTCCCGTATAAACAGGCCGTTCGCAGTTAGCGCTAAACGCCGCTCGGCCCGCAGGCGCAGGCACCTGCCCAGCTGTGCAGGCGTCTTCCCTGACACCAGTTTCTGCACGTTCTCCTGCATTCGGTCCTGCAGGAATATTCCATTTCTTGTTTTCCTATGGAAAAACGGGACTTTCTCTGCCAGAAACGGAGCAGAAAGAGCGGCACTCCCCAGCCAAGGTGCTTATAAAGCACAATAAGAACCTTTCTTCGCTCATGTGGCCAGCAAGAAGCTTTTTCCCTTAGATCCAGGCTTTTGATTCCACATACTTTGGGTTCCTTTGGGCAGAAATCCCTCCTCACTCTGCAGACAGCCTCTGGCTCACCCGAGGTGGATGGAAAGCAGTCATTTTGGGTTGAGGTTTTTTTGAGGAGCCGTCCACAGGTCATTGCACAGACTTGCTGAGAACCAGCAAGGACGGTAGCAAACCACCGGGGACCCAGACCTGCGGCACCCCCAGGCAAGCGCCGAGCAGAAGCAGCAATGCACGGCCCCGTTTATCGGCAGAGTCCCCGTGCACGCCCTGTGCAGGGACATGAGAAACTCATCCTGCTTTGCCCAAAATGCATTTTTTCTTAGAGATATAGATATATATATAAATAATGCACATACATACACTGGAACAGGCTCCTCAAGGAAGCGGTCACGGCACCAAACCTGGCAGAGTTCAAGGAACATCTGGATGACGCTGTTAGTCGTGTGGTTTAGTTTTAGGTAGTCCTGTGAGGAGCAGGGAGTTGGACTCAATGATCCTAATCGGTCCCTTCCAACCTGAGATATTCTATGATTTTATATATATATATGAGAATTTCTGCCCCAGTCCATGTTTTTGGAGGGGGTGGCCATGGCTGGCTGCCAAGTGCCAACCCACCGCTCTCTCACTCCCCTCGACAGGACAGGGAGAAGATAAGATGAAAAAAAACCCCAATTCATAGGCTGAGATAAAGGCAGAAGATCCCCCACAGCCACCAAGCCACCACTGCGGGGGCTGGAGGAGCGCCCAGCCGTGGCGCAGGGGGACGCAGCCCCTCCACCGCCAGCATTGCCCCACAATTTGAATTTCCAGAGTTGCCCGGCGAGTGCCTTTCACCAGCACGGGACGGATGCAAACTGGCTGGGACACAGGCAAGGCAGCGCTGCGAATCCTCCTCCCGTGACTAAGAAAACGTGACTATGCGATCAACCCTCACGAATGCATCTGGGGAAGCCTGCCAGTGCCTGCATTTGATTTCTTGCCTAAACTCCAGCCAGCTTAACGCAACATCAGTTTGGAAGCCATAAAACACGAGACAAACAATGTAAATCAATGCAACCAGCAAAATTTAACAGGAAACACGCTGTGCCCTTTATTTTTGGGATCGCAGAGCAGCTGGCCAGCGCAGCCACGATTGCCTCCGCAAGTCCTCGCACCCATCTGCTTATTTGCAAGCAGGTAAAAGGGAGCTGAAAGCTGATCTGTTACAAATCAGCTGTACAGGACTTAAAATTGGACCAAAACCCCCAGAAAAGTCACAAAAAGAGACAGATGAAACGCTATCAAGCTAAAAGACTGGAGAAAAAGCAAGTAGCGGGATGCAACTGCTGCCTGGAGATGCTGATCTCAGGACTGGCAGCAAGGGCAGCGGCGTTCGTCGCTGCAGGAGTAAACATCTGTACCGTGGAGCTACAAATAATTGCGCTTAACGCCTCTTTGGGGTATTTTAAGGCAGGCAACGAGGCTGGCAGGAAGCTTGGTGTCACTGCTCCCTCCAGCAGTCATATTCTGAGCCCAGCCACAGTCAGTGCCCTGCTGGAGGGTCTCAGCTGCTCGTGCATCGGTCCCCTGGGGCTGTAAACAAGAACAGGGATAAAAAACGCCGGTGGGAAGGCTGGGCGCTGGGCTCGCAGGAGGAGGGGATTTAAGAGAGAGTCAGGGTCAGCTCGGGAAGCGCCAGGCTGACCAAAGTCCACTATAATCCGTTTCCATTCATTTTCCCCACTTCTACTGCTCCCAGCAGCAGCGGCCACTCGGTGCTGCGTGTCCCCACGGGATAACACCGGGATAATGCTGCTCACACAGTCACAGCTCCAAAACTGCGAGCCCAAACGGGGGTTCACCGAGACCAGCCACTGCCCCGGCTCCAACGCGCCTTTCGGAAGAGCATCCCGCTCACCTCTGACCTGAGCAACGCGACCCCCCCCCCAACTCACGACACCGCTGAATTTCACCTTTTTAGACTCAAATAGGCAATTCTGGTTCCCACGGGCAGCACCGAGCGACAGCGAGCGCCGGCTCCGGGCAGAACCCGTCCTTCCCGCTGCAGCCACCGACCAGCGAAGGGATCACCGATCGCTGAAGAAGGGCTCGGCCCAGAGCCGCAGCCTGATTTCAGGCAGATCCCGGGGATCTCCGCGCGTCGAGAGGCGGCTCAGGACACACATCGGGCCTTTGGTGATCTCGTCCCACCAGCTGCTGTTTCTTCCCCACCCGCTTTTATAGCGGCCTGATAGCGCCCATTGGCTGGAGGCACGCTTACCACAGCGACTGCTATGACCCATTTAAATTGCATTAAATAACGTCTCAGTTCATTGTCCTGCAGAGATTAGTTACATATAAGCATATTTTAATGATTAACCATCGGGCTCTGCTGAGGCCCCAGCAGAAAACGCCGAATCCACCGCCTCCCTCTGTCCCCCTGCCAGCTCCCTGCTTCACCACCGGTCTCGCAGGATTTATAGTCTTCCTCGCAGCCTCTGCTCCTGGCCTGACACAACCGGCTCGGCTGGCGCTGGAGGGAAGGCTCCCGCTCACAGAGCTGCAGAAAGGCTGGGAAAAAGGCTGGGAAAAGCTCAGAACTCCGAGTCCAAAGAGGAAGAAGCACCGTTTAGAGGTTAAATCACGAAGCGGCAGCATCTGTAAAGTCAGTCACAGATTTCGGAGTGAATCTCAGGCTTTATTGGGGCGTTGGGCGCTAGAGATGAGCCGGAGCCCGTGGTCGGACCTCGCTCTCCATCGCCCCGATGAAAGCCAGGGAGATGCACCGGGGGGGTGAGGCAGGGTGAGGGCAGAACCTGCCCCGCACCGGGCTGACGCTGCGGTCCTTGTCCCGGGGCGTTTCTGCCCGCCTGCAGCTGCAAGGGCCGGGGCTGCGGGAGCAGGAAAATTTGGGGCTGGATTTGCCTTTTGAGCCACTCCCAGCATCTGTGCAGAAGGAAAACAGGTAAGAAACAGCAACTGCTCGTCCTGACGTGCACAGACCTTCATCCACGCAACCCCCCGCTTCTGCACCCGTGCCCGCAGAGCAAAGCCTCGCCTGGGCGAAGCGCGGCAAGGCTGAACAGGGAAAGTCGCATTTCACCAGAAAAACATGGGCCGCTCGTATGCTGCTCATCCCACCTCGTCCCACCACACGCGGCCGTTTCTGAGCTGGGGCAGCAACCGTCCTGCTGCCGCCACCCGGCCTGGCTGGGAGGACCCCAGCTCCGTGGGGGATGAGTTACACGCCGATGCCCTCCTCCAGCTTTTTTGAGCACAAGGAGAATTTTAGGGCCGTTTCTGGAGCGAGGCCTGTGGTGCTCAAGCCGCCTTCTGTGGTTACTCCCACCACTGCGGCCTCGCCTGAGGCAACGACACAGGGGCAGGGGGTCCCGTCCCGCTCGGCGCAGCCCCGCAGGGTTGGGAAAGAGGCAACTTTCCGCTGAGCCCGCACCCGGGGGCAGGACATTTCACAGGAAAAGGGGAAAATGTTTAAATTGGCCTGAAACGGCCCATTTCCACCCCCGGGCTGCTCACGGATGCTGCTCACGGATGCTGCGGCGTGGGCAGCTGGGAGCAGCAGTGTTTTGGGGGGGTTTGATGGGTTTTTCCGGGCAATGAAGGAGCAAACTGCTGGGAGGAGGCGTTGAATCCCTCGGGTTCTGAGTGGGGGTTTTCAGTGCTTCCTTCCCGCCCCCCCTCACGGCCACCTCCGGCTGCTGCATCCCAGGGAACCCTTCAGCCCTGCCTCATCACCGCGCTTGCTAAGGAGATCAGTGGACATATAAAAGGGTGGGGAGAAACTCCCCCACCTTTTGTAGTTGAATTTGAAGAGCTTAAATAAAAAAGCCACCGTGCCTTGAAATGAGATGCAGCAGCTCTAAGTTTTCCGCTGCAGCTGGAGAGGCTGCAGGTCCGGAGCCGAGCTGAGATGGGGAACGAACGGCACTCGGCCAAGCGCCCGGCAAGAGGAGGCCCAGGGCAGTGGCGCCGACCGGTTTCCCCGTGGGACAAGGGACACCAGGCCCCTCAGTGCATCAGGATGGGTGCTGGGGTGTCACCTGCAGAGACATCAAGGTCCTTGTCCTGCAGGTTTCCCCCAGACCCCCCCTGCTTTCCGCCCACCCACCACATTTCAGAGCTCACCCTGTATCGTGGCTCTGTAATGGCCAAGTAACCGAACACATCTAATTAGCACCAAATGAGGTGACGAGCCCCTTGAGCCCAGTGTGAGAGCAGAGGCTTCAACCACAGCTGCCGATCAAAGACCTCGAGGCCATCCCGGCTGATGCTCTCCCTCCTTGGCAGGCAGCACGAGGAGCAGGAAACTTGAAGGTCCTTTTAGACTTTGCAAATACAGCTCCAGTCCCACACAGTGCTTTTTTTTTTTTAAAGCCTTTAGCATGCTTCTAGGGGTTAACTTTTTATATCTAGATAGATATATGCATATATAAAGTGTGGGAAGAATTGGGAGAGCACCCCTGCACACACTCACCACTGAGCTGGATAATTTCAACAGCTCAGGTTTTCTATTTTTGGCAGCCCTTTTCCCCAACGGCATCTGGTCTGTAACAAGGGAGATTTGCTCCCCTGAACTGACATCCCGTGGTGGAGGAGCCCCAGGGACCGACGTGGGGTGAGGCACGAGGTCAGGGAGCCGGGCTGGCCCTGCCGCCCCGGGACAGCCGCTGGTTTTGGTGCGGAGGAGCGAAGGGTGAGCACTTGGGGTGGGAGGGGGTTTGTCCCGGAGGAGTCCCAGGGGCAGCACAGGGCTGGAGATGGGCAGAGCTCTCCCGGGCCAGAGCACAGCTCATTGCCGGGGCAGCAGGTTTAATCTTGGGTTTAACGTGCCCTTCTCCGTCCCCGGTGTTCTGCAGACCACACAGCCCATCCCCCGGGGAACAGAACAGAACAGAATAGAATCATTAAGGTTGGAAGAGACCTCAAGGATCATCCAGTCCGACTGTCCCCCCACCACCTATTCCCCACTAAACCATGTCCCTAAGTACCACATCCAACCTGTCCTTAAACACTCCCAGGGACGGTGACTCCCCCACCTCCCTGGGCAACCCGTTCCAATGCCCGACCACCCTTTCTGAGAAGAAATTTCTCCTCATCTCCAACCTGAACCTCCCCTGGCTGCAACAGGTTGGGTTAACGGAGGCATCACCCACCCAGCGGATGGCTGACCCCATCCAGCACCCTGACCCGTCCTGGAAACATCTGGGCTAGCAAATCTCTGGGTAAAGCGAACCGTTACCCTTAGTTTCACATCAGCGCCGCAGGGTTCAGAGACTGAGGCTGGGACGGAGCCCAGTGACAAACCGCTCCTCCGCCGTGACAGCACAGCAGAGAAAATGCTCCAGAGGAGCTGCAGAAACACCGCGAGCTGCAGGAGCAGCAGCCAACATCTGCTTTGTCTCCAAAGCTTGAGAGGAAAAAGCCACCCAGCGAGCAAAGCGCAAGCCCGGCAGGAGGAATCGCCCTGCTGCAAAAACACAGACGTACCAGGTCCCCGACGCGCTGCGGCAGCCCAGCGCCGATGGAAGGGCGCAGCAGCGAAGATGCCCGGTTATTTTTTTCCAGCTTGGATGGATGGTTCAAGCTCACCCCGCTCCCTCCGCGCGGACACCCCAGGTGAAGGCCCCACTCCACAGCCCCAGCTCACGTTAGACATCACCGTCCTGTGGTGGCACCCGGCTGGGGAGCAATAGGGCATGGGTGACTACACTGTCCTCCTGTCCCCAGCGGGGCCAACGGTGGGAATGGTTTGGGTTGGAGGTGGAGGACTTTGCAAAGCAGCTGGGCTTGGTGCTTTTTTTTGTGGTGTTTTTTTTGTCTCCAAATGAACAATGAGGTTTCTGCCTGGCCCCGTAAAAGAGAAGGGCCGTGAGATTCCTGCCAGCTTTTCTCTCGCAGCTCAGCAGGGTGCTGAGTGGGAGCCCAGCAGCGCCAAGCACTAACTGCACCCAGCGGGTCGGGTCGGGCGGTGAAGCTGCCCGTTAGGAGGATGAGGGGTGGGATGCACAACCCAGGGCTTTAACCCGCATCGGCCCAGCAAGCCCTCACACTCAGCCCCGAAGCCCATCGCAGTGACCGAAGACGCCGGTGCCACCACCGCCCTCCTCGGCCGCAGCCCCCAGCACCGGCTGGGCACAGCCCGGGCCCCGCTCGAGGGAACGAGAAAAGGCTGAAACAAACCAGAGCACCCAAGAGCCCTGTCAAACCTGCAGAGCCGGGCTTCAGGCTGCGGCCAGGCCTGGGGGGGCTACCCAAAAACATCCCATCAGCGCCCGTTCACAGGTGGCCACAAGAAAAAAAGCCCCTACAGCAGGTCTGGCTGTGGGAAAAAGCGCGTCGTGGGTGGGGATCTCGGCGCCAGGCGTCTCGGTGCCCCCACAAAGCGTGACCCCAGCTGCCTCCCCCGGCCGGATGGGACAGACGCCGGCAGAGCCGTTCAGAGGCTGCTCCTTACCCCACCGTGGACCGGCCGGCACAGCCGCGGCTCCCGCCGGGTGCTCGCCCCCGCTGGGGCCGTTCGCAGCACCCCTGACCCTCCCTGCAGCTCCCTTCCCAGATTTCCTATTTGGATTTTTCAGCTTTCCCTTCTCTTTCAGATGTTCCCTCATCCCGTTTGGCTGGTCCCCTGGCCGGCTTTATTTTAATTATCTTTAAACTTAAACAGCATCACAGCTACCTTTGACGGTTGTTTTTATAACCACCAAAGCTAATAAAATAAAGAACCTTAATGCAGAAGGAAATGAATTTAAGCAGCATATGCGGGGAGCCTCTTGCTCGTGGCAAACGAGGGTTCTTGGGGCTTAACGAGTGTTTCCTAAGCGCTCGCTGCACTGTAGTTGTGCTTTGGCCAAAGCTCGGATTTTTTTTCAGCACAAGCATTTCTTTTTGCTCAAGAAAAACTTTGCAGCGGGATTTCTTTCTGTGGGAACAGAAAACATTTTCTCTGTCGATGCCTTGGGCAGCTCCAACCCAAACAACACTGCCGTGGGCTCCCTCCAGGCCGCTGGCCGGACCCCAGGCGGCACCTCCACGGCAGCCCTGTGGACGAGGGCTGACACGACCTTCCTCCCTCCGGGAAGGCTACAAAACATCGCCTGTGGTTTTTCAAGGCTGCTTTGGGCTTCTTTAGAGAATTCCCTGGGCTCATCGGGGGGTGTGCGGGTGTGGGTTGGATACATCCAAGCTGCTGTTGAAATATTTTAAAGAGCTTTAAGATCCCAAGGACAATGAGCTCCCTGCCTGCTCTGACCCACCCCACCCCCCCGGAACAGGGGTCCCAATCCCCAATCTCAGCGCAGCATTGGGAGCGGGGGGGTTGTCAAACCGATGGTGAGGAACCGGTCCTTAGGGCCGGATCTCGCCGTCCCGATGCAGGTACCGCTCTCACAGGTGAGGAAGCCGTGCGATGCTCCCCCCGGTACTCACAGCTCCTCTTGCTGGTTCTCCAGCCACCCCCCCACCCTGCCTGCTCCCTGCTCCGCTCTTCCCACATCCCCGGCAGCAGCTCTACTGCAGCGCTCGCTTCGGGACACAGCTCGGGTCTTCCCTACCAACACCTCGCTGATACAGAAAGGTGGGTTTGGTGTCCCCCATTACCCTCTGCAAACTCTCTCGCTGGGGTGACGTCAAGCGCTGCCCTCACCATGTTTCCTGCGATCCAGGGGATGCTCCTGCACACGTGGCTGCTGGGCCACCCAGGTCAGAGAGCAACGTCCACGTACGCCGGCTCGGGCTCTACTCCCACGATTGCATTTTAAACACCAGAGGGACCTGGGAAATTTAGGTTTCCTGCATAAACATGACCCTCCGATTGCCATTAAATAAACTAAGTTAACTGCTGCTCTGGAAGGCGTGAGTGCCCCCGCTGACGGGCACACGGCCACCGGCCCCACGGCGCTCAGCAGCCCACCCGCGAGGGAACGCCTTCCCTTGGCTTCACGGCTCAGCCCCGTCCTCAGCCTTGATCTTGTGCCCAAATCAAGAGCGCGGATGTTTTCATTAGACAGTCGTTTCATCACACAGCTCAGCTCCCCGTTATCTGCGCTACAAGCGACGTGAAAGATGTGGAGCAGGACTTGCCTTCGTGGTGAGGCAGTTCCCAGGGGTGCCGAACTGTGAAGCCTGGCACTCCCTGCCCGATGAAATTCCTAACTCAGCTCGCTGGGACAACCAACCTCCACGGGTTCGCCGCAGATCAGCAAGTACCCGGTCACCGCGGGGCTGCAGCGGGAAGGGGACAGCCCCAGCAGCCTGCAAACACGGCAGACACCCACGCGTCCCGGAGGACGGGGCCATGGTCACAGCAACGCTGCTGCGGGTGCAGCCGCCCCGGCGGCGAGTCCTGGACACCCACATGCTGGTCTCAAAGCACAGGGAACGCCGAGGGCTGCAGCCCCCTCATCAGCCCCGTAGTTATTAGCACAAAAGGCTCCCTCAGCCATGCGGATGCACAAAAACCTCAAACGAGCCCTTGGGCAGCGCTCCTGCCGTCGGCCTCACTGCGCACCCCCGGGGCCCTGAGGGCTTCGGGGAACAAACAACAGCCTTTGGCCAAAGAGGGAACTGAGGCAGAGATGAGAAGCGACTTACTCGCAGCCGCAGGCTGGTGGCAGAGCTGGCATTTGCTGACCGAGCCTGGTTCCAAAGCCACGGTGTAACTCCCCTCCTTTCGCTGGCTGGGTGGTGTCGGCGACCCGAGGGAAAGCTCTTGGGGTGGCCGATGATGCCTGCGATGTGGTCCCCTCTCCACCTGCGCCTCGCCACCCAGCGCTGCTCCACGCGCCCGTCCTGCGGGCATCGCCCACCGCCCACACCGCCACCCCCGTCCTGCCACCCCAGCGCTGCTCGGCTGCGGGAAAGGAAATCTCCAAGGACAAAGCACCGACCCCCTGAACAGCAGGAGCCGAGTTTTAGTGCCTGCCTGGTCACCGCATCATCCAGAGAGGATGACAGTGGTTGCTCGGATTTAAATGCAAGGCTTTATTTTTGTGGGTCAGAGCGCGAAGAGGCAGCGGCTGCTGCCTGCGGGTGGGTAACTCGTGAGCATCGCCTGGCAGCGCCACGGAGGACTAACTCAGGTATTTCCATGAATCCTTCCCAATTACCGGGAACACTTCAAACCCACAGATGTCCTTGTCAGTGAGGCAAAGCTCACGGGGTGAGATCTGTTAGTTAAACCAACGGGTACAACTGCAAAAACCAGACAGATTTTCAGGCACAGAAGATCCATCTTTTCTGAGGCACAGAATCTGCTGCTCACGCGTTGCCGTGGCAAAGAGCTGCCACGCAGAGAGGCAGAGGCAATAAAAAGTTTAGTCATAGAACACAACACAGAAAAAAATTGTGCGTTTCGAACCCAGAATGCTGCCAGTGTGGGTTAATTCACCCGTGGTTTGATTCGGAGTGGCTGCCTGCACCCACCGTGAACGAGTGAACGGTTCTGTACTTCAGGCCAAACACCGCAGCGGAGAGCCACCACGGATCAGTTTGGTCCGTGGAGCAACATGAAGCAAAACTGAAGAGCAAACTGTGATTAAGCTCATGCTGAAGCACTGTCTCACCGCAGCAGCATCCTGGGACACATCCTTCACACTAGAGAAGCCTCTTTAGGACAAGACTTCACTCGCTGTCGTAGCAGGACACACTGCTAATGCAGAGCGACTTCATAAACTCCAACTCCAGGCTCAAGCAACTGATGAAACCACAGGCACGACACAAAATCCTGCTGCGAGCCTTGCAGGGCGGTCCCCTTCTCTCCCAGTATCCCAGAAATAAAGTATCTGCACTGTGCCAGAGCCCCAAGCACCCACCGGCAAGGGGCCGTGCCGCACCAGGGGTGGATGGACAGGGGGACAAGGGAGGAACCACTGATCCAACTACATCTTCATAGAATCCCAGGCTGGTTTGGGTTGGAAGGGATCTCACAGTCCACCCAGTGCCACCCCCTGCCATGGGCAGGGACACCCCCCACCAGCCCAGGCTGCCCAAAGCCCCATCCAGCCTGGCCTTGGGCACTGCCAGGGAGCCAGGGGCAGCCACAGCTTCTCGGGGCACCCTGTGCCAGGGCCTCAGCACCCTCCCAGGGAAGGATTGCTGCCTCCCAGCTCAGCTCCAGCTCCCCTCCTGCAGCTTCAGGCCCTTCCCCTTGTCCTGTCCCTCCCTGCCCTGCAACCAGCCCCTCTCCAGCTTTCCTGCAGCCCCTGCAGGCACTGGGAGGCCACAGTTAGGGCTCCCTTCAGCTGTCAGTGGGGACAAACACACATTGCAATGGGATGAAGAGCAAACTCGACTTCAGCAGCCTGCAGCTCTCCCTGCTCCCTCTGAGCAGCCTCCAGGACAGGTCCGTGACCAGCAGGAATTTGCTCCAGGGCACAGACTGACTTCGGTCCGCAACAACTCAGCTGTGTTCCCGCTAAATTTCTCAACTAATGTATGACAGTTTCAAAAATATGTCCAGTTTGATTATTCTTCATGTGCCAGGGGTCTGCCCGGATTCCAGCAGCCACAGACATCCAGCCCGGACACGGTACCCCCATGTGACTGGTTCATTATTTTAGGGCATGATACTCAGCAGGCGAAAATTGTCCCGGTTTGGGTGGCTTCAAAAGCAATAGCTTCTCTACGACCAGGAGAGAGTTTAGTCCGTAAAACGTTATGTACGGTACTGTTCATGACAAGGCCTGTTTTAAAACATTTGTGTAAACACTCCGAACTTCAGGACGCTCTGCGGGTGGTACTCAGCCCTCCGAGGACACCAACGCATCAGGTCTGAATGCCATTCCAGCAACCACCGCGGTGCTGCCCAGAGGCACGCCTCACACCAAAACCTGCTTCCGAAGAAAACCCAGACTCCACATTTGGGGAGCTTTTGGTTCGCTTTTTATACTTAAAACTACGCACGTTTATCACAGATACAAACAAACACATCCTGCTCCCCGCAACAAAAAGGCAGCTTGTCAATTCCCGCGTTAACAGCCTCACGCCCAGCCCCGCCACCGCCTCGCACCGTGACCACCAACGCTGCTCAGCTCATGGGCAGGATTTCCTGTCTTCCACAAAATTCCCTACGGACATCTGTTTCCAACAGACCTATTTCCCTTTCCCAGCGCCAGATCACAGCCAGGTAGGAGCAGCAGCTCCTTCTCCTCCCATAAAACACAGTTTCTTGTTAATAAAACTTCTCCAGCGAGGGCTGCCAAACAACCCTGAGGCAAGCTGGCCTTCCTGGGCTTGAATCCATGAGAAGTCACGACACCTCGAGTACTCTGAAGTACCAAACCAGCAGAGGAATTCGGGCAGCTCGTTGCCCCTTTCCCCCAGAGCAGCACCGAGAGCACAAGAGCTGCTGGAACCAGAGGGGTCGGTCACTCCCCCGAGACCTAAACATACCGAATAAAAGCGAGGGGCACGCGAGAAATGAGAAAGCTAAAAGTAACACGCGCTTCTCAAATATTCAGCGAGTGCCGAGTGCTCTGCCCCACTCCTCTCAAAACTAGGCACCGAGCTTTTAAGAGCCCAACGCACACGTATGTTTTCTCGCGCACGACGCATCAAGCGCCGCTCTCCTCCTGCCGCCTGCTCCCCTCCAGAGGAGCTGGCAGAGAGCACGTGCCGTTAGCTTTCGGCTCAGTCCAGGAAACAAACGCGGCCCTGGGAGACAGGCAGTTCTCTTCCATACTATACAGGACACCGGAAAAATGGTATCACATAAGCAAGAGGCCATTGGATTTCCATAAACCACCTCAGAGTCTCGGGTCGCCAAAGAAAACACCCGAGAGTGACCACCACAACGTGAAACCTGCTCTCGGAGCCAGAGTAACTCACCGGCCCTGACACGGTCAGGCAGCGCGGACCGCACATTTAAAAGAGATTTCCTGATGTAACGCAGATGTTGAATTCCCAGATCCCCTCAAGCATTACTTGGCACTGTTTTTAGGGAAATTATAGTTTACGTATCTTAACTGAGACCGAACAAGCTATCCATGCATTCGCAGAAGTTTAATACACGTACCCACCTGGAATGGATTTTGGTGAAGAGGTTAAACACAACAGCAAGTGAACGGGTTCCTGTATCTTGTACCGCACACGTACAGCAGAAGACAACGGGGTGCTGGCAAAAATCCATCACGATAACAAATCGGCAACTCCCAAGATGAAACATCCAGCTTCAGAGCTCCATTAAAATATTCTTGCCGGCTAAAGATACTTGCAGTCTGGTTCCATCTGCTTTTCCTAAGTTTAGAACATGCCTCAATAACTTCGTTTTAGAAAAACACAGATAAAAATGTAAACATTTGCAGCCCAAGGCCACAGCACGTCAAAGAACATCAACGACTGCTGAGAGCAGAAATGCTAATTTTAAAATTAGTTTCACGTCATTGTGTGATATGATCTACTTATCTCTTGTTTTGTTGCACATTTAGAGAGACAAATATATATCTATCTATCTATGTATCATAAAAACCACCAAGGACTTTTCCCCTCTAAAACTACACTTATCCAGCCAAAATGTACCTTTAGCCTCCAGCCTTGGAATGCATTTAATACAAGATAAATTATCTTTAAGAGGTAACAAATATATTTCCCAATAATTTCCTTTCCTCTCCAAACATCAAAGCAGCTTAAAATACCACGGAAATGCATACCATAAATCCCCCAGACACTGGAAGTTATCACTCCCTTTCATGTACGGCACAGCTAAAACTCAGAAAGGGTAAATTCTTCGCATAAAAGCACAAAATAAGACTATGACAGAAATGAGGGGGAGTCAGATATTCTGATTTAAGGTCCTATATCTTTTCTATAAGACTTCCAGGATGTTATTCAAACTTTATTTCTGTTTCTAGTATATTGTAATAATTATAAAAGAACGGTCTGCAGTCACAGTATAAAACCAGTGTCACATGTAACTTGTCACTTTATGTATGCATACATACACACACTAAAGATTTATTATAATCACCAAGGCTTCCAACATTAAATACTTGATCCTGAAATGTTCAATCAGACAAAAGCTCAGTACAGAGAAAACTGCTTCAACCAGGACTGACTCTCATTCTTCTCAACCAGCTCAGGGCTTCACTTCAGTGTTGACTCATTCATTTACTCCACGGTCGACAGCATGTTCACAACACTGTGATCTGTCTATACGTAAACACTGGAACTAACGTTCAAAGAGAAAAGAATACACCTCATGCTTAAATGTTCTGTTTGTATTACTGAGAGCCTTAATATTACAGCCTCCACTGCTGTAACCTGGTCCAGCTCAGCTGATTTCAGCCGCAATACATTGGTAAGAGTGATCCAGATCATCAGCTGAATCAAGTACGGACTGTCAGACACTCCCGAGAACAGTCACCCTACCAAGAGATCCTCTCGCTTCCATGATGCCAACAGCCGACGTGAAACTGTCTGGCCGGATACCAGGCAGTTCTTGTACATTACTCCCTGTTCCGATCCCTGCAAACAGCCCTTGTCACAAACAGCCCCAAAAACTGGCTTCGTGCTGCAGAGCGCATTCTGAAAACCGGTTGGGCAATTCAAAAGCATATGAAAGCAATTATAATTATAGCACTGCTGCGATAATTAAAACATTGCCAGCTGTATATAAGCCTATTCAAATGTACAGCTGTCATACGGGTAACGGAGAAAACACAAAAGCTTCAGATTCTGTGACCCGTAATTTCTCAGGCTGCTACGTTACAAACTCAGTAACTGCCATCCCCCTTTATGAAAAGATGCCCAAAACAATAGCGTCCTTTTCTGTGCTTTCTTGTAAACAATTGGTTCCCTCATCACCTCCGAGTAATAAAAATTGTAACATATTTTACAGCGATGTCCAGTACAACGTTAAACTCATATCAAGTTAAAACCAGAAAAATATTAGCTGATTCTCCTCCGCTGAAACCGTCGCCAGCTTTGGTCTAGACGCCTCCTACGCTGGGTCACCTTTGTCTTCAGTTGCCATTGCCGAGTCTCTCTGCTGTTCTTCCGGATCTCCTGGAAGAATAGTGGTGACTGTCTGGAGAAGTGACTCAATCTGCTCTTCTGTTAGCCTTTCCTCACTTTCTTCTACCATCTGCAGGTCAGAAAACAATCTATTGTTATCATTCAATGCGTACTTCCTTCCTCAGCTCCAAACAGAACGAAGCAACTAATTGGGAAATACTATTTTCAATGGATGCAAGACATAGTCTGAGCTCATTACAAAAGCATTTTACAAAGTGGAACTCTTACAATATTTTAAAAAAAAGAAAAAGAGTAGCTCCATTGTTAACCACAACAATTGGCACACCATAATGAGACCCTGCTTTTGTTACAAGGAAAACACGATGCTCGGAACAGGCTTTCCTCCCTGGTTTCTCCTAAAGCCTCTCAACATACACAGCACCATCTTGGGCCAGGTTTTTCATTTAGCTCATTCCACACCTGTTCTTTGAAGTTCCTGTGCTTTCGTGTGAGAGCTGAAATGATAAAACCTGACAGTGGTTACTTGAACCTTGGTATCTTATCCAGCACGTAGGCTACAAGTAATCAGGCCATAAACGAAGCCATCTAATCCTGCAGCAGCCACACTTTAATAGCATTCACTTAGATTGTGAGATGCCCGAATATAAAATCATATAAAAGCTCTGAGCAACACAAAACACGGTGTCACGAATCAACAATAAAATTCCTTAAGATTAATTAGCGTCCTACTCTTGCTGCGGAGCTGTGGGAGCTCTTATATCACTGCTACCAGTAAAAACAACTGCCCTAATTTATAGGCAGCTGTTAAAAGGAAAAGCTTGTCAGAGGACTGGAAAAGCAAGCCAAAGGAACTCTTCAAACGCAGATGAAACCAATTAGGATTGCGGGGTTTGAGATTTTCTTTTTTATACAAAGTCCTTTAAAATGTCCTTTGAAGAGCAGTGATTTATATTAATTATGGTTCTAAGTCAATGCAGGTTTAATCAGTTCTAGCTATCAATTGTCAGCTATTCAGATGCATCTTGCCTTCTAAAAAGCAGAATGGTGTATTCAATTAACTTTTTTTTTCCACCTTCCATGTCCTGCGAGCCCTCTCTGCACAATCTGATCATCTTTCATCAGCCATCATCCACAGATCCTTGACGAGAGGAAAGCGAGCACGCTAGAATCCACTCATGCAGCAG
Organism: Psophia crepitans; assembly: GCA_013399095.1. Lineage (NCBI taxonomy): Eukaryota > Metazoa > Chordata > Aves > Gruiformes > Psophiidae > Psophia > Psophia crepitans. The sequence continues at coordinate 339,415 of VWZZ01000027.1, forward strand.
AAGGCAGACAGTGAATATCCATTTGCAAATGACTGTTTCTGGGGACCATCCTGATCAAAGGATGAAATTCTCTGCGGAGTGGCTTTCCAACTCCAGTTAGCTCGAGAATTACTGCAGGACCCTGGCTTGAAGAACAGCCCTGGCTCTCATTACCACCGGCTGCTATACTCTACACTAGGAGTTAAAATACACCAACCCCCCCCCTAACATTACACTTCTGTGTAAGCAACTGCTGCAGCTACTGAAGTGGTACCAGAGGCGATCATCTCAGCGGCCTGACTCCCGTACCTTGGAGCATCAACACTCCACAGTGAAGCATGTTACAGCGTGCAAACACGCGCTTTGCTGCCAATGCTGCCGACAAAGCCATGACCCTACAGATGACCTGTGCGTTTCAGTTTTGTGGAGGATTATCAGGCTACATTTTGGACCGGATTATAGTGTTATTAATTACTGCTACACTGAACTTTAAAGGTGACACCCCATAGCAGAAGGAACCGTACAAAGAAACAGCCACATCCTTTGGACAGGCGCTATCGCTTAAGGCGGGATGATTTCTCTCTTAGTGGCCAATGTTTCCCGCATTCATCACCATCCCACTGCTCTCCGATCTTCAGAAAAACAGCACCTTACTTACCCATTAAAATTCTATCCCTCCCTACACATCCAGCAGTGTGCCCAGGCTGCCAGGAAGGGCAACCGTGTCCTGGGGGGCACCAAGCCCGGCATTGCCAGTCGGGCCAGGGACGGGATGGTCCCACTCTGCCCTGCACTGGGGCGGCCTCACCGCGAGTGCTGGGGGCAGGTTTGGGCACCACAGCACAAAAAGGACATAAAACTGTTGGGGAGTGTCCAGAGGAGGGCAACAAAGGTGGGGAAGGGTCTGGAGGGGCAGGCGTGTGAGGAGAGGCTGAAGGCCCTAGGCTGGTTCAGCCTGGAGAAGAGGAGGCTGAGGGCAGAGCTCATGGGGCCTCCAGCTTCCTCCCGAGGGGGAGCCAAGGGGCAGGCGCTGATCTCCTCCCTCTGGGGCCCAGCGACAGAACCCCAGGGAACAGCATGGAGCTGCCCCAGGGGAGGNGTACGATTCTATGATCTCCTCTCCCTTTCTTCTCCAAACACGTTCTCCTTCAAGTGCTTGCTTTAGGTAGCCAGAGCTAAACACAAGGATTTGATCAGAACTTAAACAGATTAATAGAGAGATTTCTCTATCAGCATCAACTCGTCTCAACTTCTGCATTTACGGCAGAATCTACTTCGGTGTGTCAAATCACCGCTCCTTACATGCTCCTGAGTGCCGAACGAGTAACGCCCCAACTCCCAGTATGAACAATCACGTTGATGTCGTTTGTACTGGCTGAACACGGAAGCCTGCAGGACTGACAAAGCACAGACACGACTCAGGACGCTGACAGATGAGCTCTGGTGATTGCTCTGGCAGTTTCAGAAATCACACTTTACCAGAAAGTTGATGAAAGAAAACAGTCTCGTTTTTCACATGCTTTGGTGCTGTAAGTGATGTCTCAACAGTTTAATGAGAAGAGCATCTTTAAAGAAAGATGCCGGATAGTGCGCTGAGGAGTGGGTAAAGTAGCTCCAAATCCCCTTCTGTTGACAGACCTGTAGTCTCTGCCAGAGGGAAGTGGTAATTCCTTAATCTGCGTAGCAAATTCATCAACGGCTCACCTCTCAGTGCCTCTGAGCCGTGCATCCTCACTGCCAGCTCTCACACCAGGAACCCCTGAGAGACAAAAATCTACATTTGGCAGGATGGACAGCTTCTTATTCAAGTTGATGCTTCAGCGCTATTTTGCTGTGGTGCTATTCAAGACTTCGAAGGATCAAAAGCATAAGCTGTAACAATCAATTTTTTTCACTCTTTAGGGAAACAGCCTGAGCAGTGACTTAGGAAAATATAAGCAATTAGGAAGCAGCCAAGCAGCATGCCAGAAGGAAAAATTCAAAAATTAAACATGGAGAGCATGTAGATAAGGAGACAAATGAAGATGTCCTAAAGGAAACCAGGTATCAGTGGAAACAGAAGGTCACTCAGAGGCTTATTCCAGACTCAACATGTTCACAGAGTCTTCTGATTTACAACTATGTGACAAAATACCGTTGCTACTGATGGTACTAGGAAATAACGTTATGATACGCAGAAATTACGTATAAGAAAAAACCTAAGAGGCAAAAAGAAATATTAGTATTCAAGTACCTGCTTTTCCAGCAAGAGTTTTACCCATATATGAAAAAATATCTACCAAAAAGCCTTGCTAACCCCTAACTTGCAATTGGCTGAAACTGCTCAAGCAGCAGATTCAAACCATACGCAGTCAGGAATGCAAAGTTTATACTAAGGAAAACAAAAATGCAAATGTTTTTAATAAGCGTATGACATCAGATGTTGATGTTGGCAGTGCCCCACACACCAAAGGGAAACAGATTACCCGCACAGATGATGCCACGTGCAAAGCGTAGGGTATCACCAACCAAAGCTCTGCTCAACTGTGGATTTTCAATATTCAGGGGTTTGCGCAAGTAACAGAATTGGACAACGTTACAGCAAGGCAGCTGATAGATAAAAAGCACCCTGATGTGCAGCCAGACAAGCGTGTCGTCTCCTCAGGGCTGAGAGCGAGAATTTTCTTGAAATGAACACAAAGAAAAGGCGGTAAGCCATGTCAGCTATGTGGCTTCTTGTACTAAATAACTCCCGAGTCATTACTGCCTTTCAGCATTCATCTGGTATAGCACACACCACCAAAATAACTGCAGCGGTTTGGTAGCAAACGTTGCAGCCCAGCAGTGTCGTTTACAGCTACGCACAGTACGTATGGTCCATGAAACGCAACTGCACGGTCAAGATCAATTCAGCCAAGTCAGGCCTCAGTAACAACTTTGATTTCACTCAAACCAGTAACAGTTTTTAAGCTTTCATTGCAATGTATGTATACAGCAAGCGATTTCCACATTTCAGCTCTCCCCTAGCTAATGTTCTAAACAATATAAAGACTACCAAAGAAGCAAAATTTTATTTGGTAACATAGGATCACAGAATCCCAGAATGGTTTGGGTGGGAAGGGACCTCACAGCCCACACAGTGCCACCCCCCGCCATGGGCAGGGACACCCCCCACCAGCCCAGGCTGCCCAAAGCCCCATCCAACCTGGCCTTGGGCACTGCCAGGGATCCAGGGGCAGCCACAGCTTCTCGGGGCACCCTGTGCCAGGGCCTCAGCACCCTCCCAGGGAAGGATTGCTGCCTC
>VWZZ01000027.1:343000-381521 GCA_013399095.1 Psophia crepitans
TGAGCTTTTCATCAACCAGCACCCCCAAGTCCTTCTCCTCAGGGCTGCTCTCCATCCACTCTCTGCCCAGCCTGGAGTTGTGCTTGGGATTGCGATTGGTATAAAATTCTTACAGCTAAAAAAACCAAACTTGATGCGTGTTTCTCCTGCAGCTAGTAAATACTTTTCAAGCCTGATTACCTAGAGTTGCTTCTTACTTCATTGATAAATGTATTGATAAATACAGCTGAATCTTCAGAACTGGGGAATACACCCAAAATATTCAGAAGGCAGCTGAAGGCACTACACTGCTCACCTCTGAAAGTAACACTACCTTTATTTAGAAGTCTAATAACCAATTTTTCACTCACTTGGGCATCTTGCACCTACAACTTAAGCCACAGCTTATGTATTGACTTAAATTCAAGTATTCAAGAGGTCCAACTAACTTAATTTGACTTTAAGCTTAAAAGCAGGCAAATATTTACCAAGTGGAGAGTACATCAAAAGACGGATGCCAATTCTGCTCTGCCTCTCCAAATACATCTACACACGGGCTTTCTAACACGGCAAAATGAAACACGCATTCAACATCCACCACTGAATCTCGCTACAAGAGAATGAAAAGACAAATCGCTCGCCAACTGCAGAATTAAACACTGGCAGATGCCTTGCTCAGTAACGTAACCGCTACTGGGAACCAGCGCCGTGCCTGTTAAACAAATGTGTATGTGGAATATTTTACTACCACGCAGCCTTTCCCAGCTGCGCATTTTAGCAGTAGCTTTGTTTAATTGTGCACTACGTATGAATTTCTCAGAGGAACAAAACAACCATACTTACCAAATCAGAACGTAATAATAGAATTCCATTAAGCAGTAAGTCACATTAAAACCTGCTGATAAATTCTCATGGCAGAAAGTAATTTTCAGAAGCTTTTAAAGATTTTATTTCTCAGTAATGTAAACCAGAAAATAACAGGTAGCCTGACTGTCCCGATAATTTCAGATTAAAGTGTTTATTCCCAAAACAAATGTGCAAATCTGTACGTTCGTAGTGCCGTGTACACATCTAAGCACAAAACACAGACATAGACATACATACACACACACTTGTCTAGATTTTCTTTTTTCACTCCATGAAACAAGGACAAACATTTTTGGAACATGCTTTCCCCAGTTATAACCACACCATCTCTTTTCTGCTTACCCAAGTAAAAGCAAAGTATAAGAGACTTCAGCATCTTCACTCTGCTTCTTTTAAGCTTTCAACACTACTATTTATTTCATTTCGCCTTCTGAGCCATGACAATACACTGCAAATGTTGAAGAAGAAATAAAACCACACTGAAGAACCCTATGAAGTTCTAAAAGAACTGAGAAACTGTCTTAGGGATAAGTAATATTTGATGGGTAACCAACCTCAGCATCACAGAACTGAATAATCTGTGGGTTAAAAGCTATTACTTGAATAATAAGCTAAGAATTCTATTTTTAAAATAATTATTAAACTGCAGTAAAAAGGAAATAGGGGTTCTGATCACTTCCAAAGCGATCAAGTACATAATTTAACTCCAGTGTAGGAGGAACATGAATGATTGGAATAACACTCCTCAGAGATAATTAACCAAGTATGCAAAGTGGGAAGCAAAATACATTGTTGAGAAAATAAAATGTTCAAATCCTCTAATATCCTCCACTTTCCAGAAGAATACTTTACATTATTATTTTCTGTTCAACAATAAAAGACAATCTGCCAGGCTGGTTATGCAGAGCACATATCACAACATATGAAGCTCTGTGAGCTGGAAATTTGGTTTCAAAAAGCAGAGAATTAAAATCTACTTTTCCATTCACAGACAAGAACATGGTGCAATTTGTTCATTAGAAAAGATGATGCTTAATCTTCAAACCCATCACGGTTCAGCATTAAGGAAAGCTGGACCGCTGTCACGGTTAGATCAGCATCGCTGTCTTTTTTCTTCTCCTTTGTGAATCACTGAGCCAGGAACAACATATGTTAAAGATTAAAACACGAGGTCAAAATAGCTGCAATGTGTACAGTGTTTTACCCTGTGGGATATGAATTAGAATTTCATGCTCCTTTTGTTGCTATTGTTGTTTGAAAATAAATCCTGGAAAAGGCAAATACGGACAATTACAGCAATTTATGCATAAAGGCTTACAAAAGAACTTGAGATCAAAAGATTACAAGCTAAAAAGCAAATTTATGTTAAATATGATTTTATCAAAATTGATTTATTATTTGCATTCAACTAAAGCCAGGACATTTTATAGAGGGAAAACAAAAAAAGTAAAGCTGGAAAGGCAAAAAAAGCTACAAGCAGTAGTAAATGTAACTATCCTCTCACATCAGTTGTTAAAAGCCTCTCAGGTAAATGTGACTGCATTCCATGGACAGGCAGCACGAAGCGAAGTTTGAGACATCAAAACGGGAGAGCGAGATCTAACAGCTCTTAAAGAGTAAGACTGATTTGCCTACACTATACAAAATGGTCAGAAGTTTTCCTCATCATCATTTATTTCTGATTCAATTCCAGGACCACCCCAAAGGATTTGAGTGAAACTTCAATGAAAAGAGAATCAAGGTGATTTTAGACCAAGTGTGCATTTCTTTGTAGGTTGTCTCTCAGCCATCAACTGCAGTGAATTGACTAGCCTGCATAAAATCCCTGTATGGGTCACCTTCTCCCTCCCAACATGTCATTGTTTAGCTCCAGCCGGCAGCTAAGCATCACGTGGCTGCTCACTCGATCCTCCTCGGTAGTGGGATGGGGAGCAGAGTCAGAAGAAAAAGGTAAAATTTGTGGGTTGGGATTAGGACAGTTTACTAGGACAGCAAAGAAAGAGGAAAATACCAAGAAGAATGCTAATAAAAGAATATACAAAGTGGGTGATACACAATGCAATTTGCTCACTGTCTGGAACTTGATGCCCAGCCCGTCCCCAAGCTGTGATCCTCCCCGGCCAGCTCCCTCCCAGTTATACACTGGGATACACATCATCACCTGGTATGGAACCCTTTGCCTGGTTTCATAGAATCATAGAATGGTTTGGGTTGGAAGGGACCACAAGGATCATCTAGTTCCAGCTCCCTGCCATGGGCAGGGACACCCCCCACCAGCCCAGGGTGCCCAAAGCCCCATCCAACCTGGCCTTGGGCACGGCCAGGGAGCCAGGGGCAGCCACAGCTCCTCTGGGCACCCTGTGCCAGGGTCTCAGCACCCTCACAGTAAAGAATTTCTTTCTAATGTCCAATCTAAATCCCCCCTCTTTTAGTATAAACCCATTACTCCTTGTCCTGTCACTGTGCCCCCTAATAAACAGCCCCTTGCCAGCTTTCCTTAGGTACTGGAAGGTCCCAGTTAGGGCTCCCCAGAGCCTTCTCTTCTCCGGGCTGAACAAGCCCAACTCCCTCAGCCTGGAGAGGTGCTCCAGCCTTGTGATCAGCTTTGTGGCCTCCTCTGGCCTTGCTCCAGCAGCTCCATGTCTTTCCTGCACTGAGGATTCCAGAGCTGGATGCAGTACTGCAGGGGGGTCTCACCAGAGCAGAGCAGAGGGACAGAATCCCCTCCCTGGCCCTGCTGCCCACACTGGGTTTGATGCAGCCCAGGACACTGGTGGCTTTCAGGGCTGCCAGCACACATTGTTGGCTCACGTCGAGTTTTTCATCAAGCATCACCCCCAAGTCCTTCTCCTCGGGGCTGCTCTCCATCCATTCTCTGTCCAGGCTGTAGCTGTGCTTGGGATTGCACCAACCCATGTGTAGGACCTTGCCCTTGGCCTTGGCCTTGTGGAACGTCATGCAGTTTGCATGGTCCCACCTCTCCAACCTGTTCAGGTCCCTCTGGACACCATCCCCTCCCTCCAGCATGTCGACTCACCACACAACTTGGTGTCGTCAGCAAACTTCCTGAGGGTGCACTCGATCCCACTGTCCATGTCGCCGACAAAGATGTTAAACAGTGTCGGCCCCAGTACCGACCCCTGAGGGACACCACTTGTCACCGACGTCCACTTGGACATCGAGCCCTTGACCACAACTCTTTGTGTGTGGCCATCCAGCCAATTCCTTATCCAGCGAGTGGTCCATCCGTCAAATCCATATCTCTCCAGTTTAGAGACAAGGATGTCGTGCGGGGCAGCGTCAAAAGCTTTGCACAAGTCCAGGTAAATGATGTCGGTTGCCCTTCCCTTGTCCACTGACGCTGTGACCCCATCATAGAAGGCCACCAAATTTGTCAGGCACGATTTGCCCTTTGTGAAGCCATGTTGATTGTTGTCAATCACCTCCTCACTTTCCACATGTCTGAGCAGTTTGCAGCTGTCCTGGCCGTGTGTCCTCGCAGCTTCTTGTGAAAATTAACTCTAGCCCAGCCAAAGACCAGGACACACCAAAATGCTGGCGGCCTCCACTGCTCTGCATTATTTTATACTCATAGATGCTCGGAGAAGACAAAGGTTTTGTGTGTTCAGAGATGCTGTGCTGCTCCAATCTCTTTCCCCGGTCCTTGCCAAAACCCAAAATGATTCAAGACAGCAATCGAACAGTAAAATCATTTCCTTGCTATGGCTCCTGCCTCTGTATTTAACTACCAAAAATGGCCTGCAGTTTCCTAGCAGTTACTGAGCTCTAAAGATTTTCATGTGCTTTGATGAAAGAGTAAGTGTACTGCCATTATGGGGAGGCTTAATTTAACACAGTGTTAACAACTCAGTCAACTTAGATTACTGTAATGCTAGTTTTGGAGAAACTTGCCCTGGGGATTACAGGGCTATCACAAGGTGACAGAAGTAACTGTTGCCAATACCTCCTTGATGATACAAATGCAGACTAGTCCCTAAATGTATGAATATTACGTTTTTCACAAGTTGCTTTTGATCATTTTGATCATTAAAGAAGGGTTATGTATCAATAATGGGCAGACACTGAACTCAAATCTTCTATCTGTATGCCGTAAGTTTAAACAATGAGTTTTATCCGACTGTGACGATACAAACCTTGGAATATCTAAAGTGCAACACTCCACAGAAACCTGACTTCTAATGCAAAGGCCCAAATTTCTTATACTTGCCTCCTGGACTTCAAATGTGACACAGGAGCAAAAACCAGTGTCATTATTTTATGGATAGGTAAGATAATGAGGAACTAGGTAGGATAATGAGGGGAGGACAGACAAAACCAGAGAGTCATCTGAAAGCAGCAAAAGATTATTGCATTTAAAGAAGAAAAGGGGGGAAAAAAAAGACGGTATATGGCCTGTCTGGGAATATAATAAATCTGTGTCTAAGCACATAGGTATGAGAGAGGCTCTACACCATCACTTCTGCAAGCAAAACTCATCAAGCCTTAATGCTCTCGGTTGGGCTGATGATTGACACTGATCTCTTCAATCACAAAACACAGCATTAGTTCCTCAGCTCGAAGCATTCTTTTATGAGACACCTTCAGCATGACAATGTCTACTCCTTGGCTACGGAAGAAAGAGAGTCCTGCTGGTACCTCTTTAATCCTTCCCTTGTTTTTGCAGCAAAGTATGATCCTGTTACTACCTACTTTGGTTTCAGGATAGGATTGTAAACTGACGATCTTAATTGTAAGTGATCTTTATTAAAAGAATATCCTTATTACAATAATCACTTTAATACCACGGGGCTTTGTATTCCTAAGGAGATACTTCAGAGTGTATAACCGTCTATTTCTATTTAGCAACAATTCCTCTTTACACCGGAATTAGGCTTAACAGATTGGCAATGGCTACTTTCCATCAGAAAGTCTGTTTAATATCCATTTCTCATTCTGCACCGCCACTCAAAATCCTGTATCAGTCATTACTCACTCCTGTCCAGCATGTTTGGTTTTACTGTAACATAAAATCCCACCATCAAAACAACCTTGACATCACAGCTGTCAAAAAATGGAGTACTTGATTACAGAGCAGCAACAAAGAGACACAGGTTAAATATATTCTTAGTCACAATACTGTAACTAGCCTTTAATGACTGCATGGGGCACTTCAACACTGAAGCAAACAGAGGTGGAGAACCTGTCTGAGAGAAAGACGGGCAAGTCTCTGAGGAGGTCTCGGAGAGGAACCAGAGTGGATTTGAAACCATGAATGTAAAGATGTGCATAAAGGGAGACATTCAATCACTGACCATGAGAAAGTAATTATTCAATTGATCTTCAAGGTTAAAGCTGCTTTCATTTAAGCTTTGAACAGTCAGGAACATTGTTACTCACCAGCTGTATTTCAACTGCTGTCACAGGCCTGTGGTTAAGCAACTGGAGCTTTTCTGCCCTGTTTAAAAGCAAAGCGTAAAACAGTCCGCATGATTATATAATTTGAGGATCCCCCCCAAAATTACTGGTAAGAGGCAAGTACATTCCTGATAGTTTAGTTTCTCACTGGGTTTGCAGTGTGGTTTAATTGCCATGATAGTTTGGGTATGTTAAATACAGTATTTCCTTGCACGTTTAGACATACTGCTGTTGCCACCTCTAGTCTAAGGTGGCAAGGCAGAGAACCTTAGACCATTACCGTACAAGCATTAATTAACATGCACTATTGCTTTGCTAAACGCTGTACAGAAATGCTAAACGACTCGCCAAAGTTCACAGACTCTTTTGCTCTCAGGGCACAACCACAAGAACAATTATCATACCTAAGCAGTTACAAGCCATCAGCCAAATGGCAGTAATTGGGTTATTCTTTTGGCCTGCTGCAAATGCAAAGTTAAAAAAAGAAAACAAAACAGCTTGAAACCACTTGGCCACATCTACTCTCTGCAACCCGCACAGTTTAAGCTGACGCATTTTTTCATAAGCTACCACAACAGGCTGAGGCCATACTTTTACATGTGTATTTCTGGGTAAAAATCTTGTCTTCATCTCTGTTCCCATGCAAATCTACTTCTCCGTTGTGTTTCTACACCTCCTGGGCACCACGCAGCAAACCAGGTGGGGACTGAGCTGGACAGTGAAGATAATCAACCTCTTTTTCCTGGGTTGTTTTTGACTTGATTCACTGCACCATCCCACACAGGCTTGTACGACTACGAACAGCAAGGTAGCAGAGATACAGAAGATCCCACCCCTCAGTCAGTGCCTGGGTTGTAAGTGTACAGTTGCAGTTGAAGAGACAAGTGATAATTCACTAATACACAATAATTCAAACACTTCTGATGACCTGTCCACACGCTAAAGCGGACAGAAAGCAATTCTATGCATTCAGATTTGCAGTCTGTGCCTTTAGCACAAAAGCATTTCAACGTTAGCGTCGCCTTGGGTTTTAGATATGAACCGCGTTGTATCTGTATTTTTAATAGTAAAAATTCCATTCTCCTCTGCCTACAAGGGGGAGAGCAGTAAAACTCATCCCATGCTGGTACTTAAACACTTCAATATTCAGGGAGACACTTCAGCACTACTGAAGCCAGTGGCAAAATTCCTGATTCATTCAGACCAGCACGAAGCTGACCCAGCCTCACTACTTTTCGGGACTCATTTTAACCCAACTGCGATTAGATATACTTTTTCCATCAAGAAATCACAAGATCTCACAAATGTTCATTAAAACACTTTGACCATTAAAATAGAGAAGAAAAAAAAAAGGGGGGGGGAGTGAGATGGAGAAAATTTCATTGACATTTAATTTTTTTTCTTTTTTTGAAGATGCAATCAAAGAACTTTTTTCATGAAATTCAAACCACAACATTTAGGCAATAGCTCTGCAGCCAAAAGTTACTCATTTTACATCCTACTTAAATCAAAATCATTCTAAAACCAAAGTAAAACCCAGCTGTCATACGCCAGTAATGCATATTTCATTAGTTTCAGAAGCTCAAAACATTACCATTGACCATGTAACAGCAGCACAGCTCATGATCTGAGCTGCACTTTGTGTTTTAGAACAGAAAAGCACAATAACACAACACTCCTAAAGATATAAGATATGTTTAAAAAGGGATATGAAACAGTACAAACGCACTTTGATAATAAAAACATAAAATCAAAGTACAATAATAATAGATACAATCAGTAAAGGAACTTGAGCATACTTTTTTTGGGGGAAAAAAAATCTTGGATGATTTATACTGGACATACAGCCTCTCCTAGCAGCCATCTCTGTTTATGCAGCACATTGATGCATGAAAGTGAGAAGTGACAGTTAACATGCACGGTCTTCCAGTGGCTGATAGAATAGTGAACTACAATTTTAAAGGAAGAAAGCTTGGAATTCATTATTATTTAAATGGCAACTTTAATGCATATTTAAACTGATTCTGAAGCGTTTGCTCTGGTTTATTGGGCCTGTGGATGGCTTTCAGGAGAACACAGATACTGTAGTTCAGAGTCCACAGCTCTCCCATGTAGGCGTTTACAACCAACAGGTCAATGTCTATAGAATCATAGCATGGTTTGGGTTGGAAGGCACCTCAGAGATCATCCCTCCCATGGGCAGGGACACCCCCCACCAGCCCAGGCTGCCCAAAGCCCCATCCAGCCTGGCCTTGGACACTGCCAGGGAGCCAGGGGCAGCCACAGCTTCTCGGGGCACCCTGTGCCAGGGCCTCAGCACCCTCCCAGGGCAGGATTGCTGCCTCCCAGCTCAGCTCCAGCTCCCCTCTTTTAGTTTAAACCCATTCCCCTTGTCCTGTCCCTCCCTGCCCTGCAACCAGCCCCTCTCCAGCTTTCCTGCAGCCCCTGCAGGCACTGGGAGGCCACAATTCGGTCTCCCCAGAGCCTTCTCTTCTCCAGGCTGAACAAGCCCAGCTCCCTCAGCCTGGCCTCAGAGCAGAGGGGCTCCAGCCCTCAGATCAACTTTGTGGCCTCCTCTGGACTCGCTCCAGCAGCTCCATGTCTTTCCTGTCCTGGGGCCCCCCGAGCTGGACGCAGCACTGCAGGGGGGTCTCAGCAGAGCGGGGCAGAGGGGCAGAATCACCTCCCTGGAACTGCTGCCCACACAGTGCAGCCCAGGACACAGTTGGCAATGTGTCTGGAGATCCTTCAGAGATACCATCTCATTTCCAGTGGCCTCCGACACTGGCTGCCCTTGGAATCTAACACCAGCTACCAGCTTACAGCCCTGTCAGACACTTTGATACTTTATCATTCCTGTACGTGCACCGGTACGTGTTCAAAGACCAAGGGGGAAGCCTTTGACAAGCAATGCATTGCGCTGGTGTGCACACACACCCACGTCTACGTGTCAAGAGACTGAATTTAATACTTAATACTTAAGGCACACAGCTGACACCCAAAGGGAAGGCCCTTCATCTATGTGCTGAACATGTCAAATGAGCAGTGTAAGCATAAATTTCCTAGCTGATGTCTCCTGAAGCAAAAATCCTGTATTACCAGAGACTGGCTGATCTGACAGATACTCTTCAGCTACAATGCCCATGACTGCAAGTGATTTAGTGATGGGAACAGGACTACGGGAGACTCTTGGCTCAGTGAAGACAATGGCTCTGCTGATACCAAACAGGCCTAATTATACCAGACAGTTCTGCGGTGTGTATTCACAGCCCTAAAGAACAGAAAACAGCTTTGGTGAGGTGACACGTTGCCTGGTGGGTTTAGATCCTGTCTGCCAGTGACAAAACCAAAAACAGAAAGAAAAAGTTTTCAATTGTTCCACCTAGACCCTGAGCAATTCTGCCATCATTTTTATAAAATGCTGGAAAATAATTCTAATCATGACTTTCAACTTCGAAAGAAAAGCATGCAATTTTTAAATGCTGCATTTGGGAAATATTAACAGTTCACAGCAGAAAGCTTCAAGAAATCCTCCTATATATTCATTAATCTTTAAAAAAGTGTACATGATTTGACATCTTGAATTTGTATTTACTTTACTAATGTACCTATTTTTTTCCTCTTTAAATTACAAAATTAGAGAAGGGGACAAGGAATTAGGGCTTTATAAAGGACAGGAAAAAAAAAAAGAAAAAGCTATTTTAATCAACCACAGAAGTGTTTAAAACATCCATTTAAAAAAAAAACAAGCTCAAACATTTTGGGTACCACTCTCTCCTTTTAATCTTCTTTTCTACTCCTACAGAACCACATCAAAAGATTTTTCTCAGTCTTCAGAAAAAGCCTGCAATAAAGTGACATTTGGCACCTGGATAAATGCCAACAAGTGGCAGATTTCACATCGATTGGATATGTTCTTACAGCTAAAAGGTTATTTTTGCTGAAGAACAGGAAGACGTTTGTACCTGCACATCAGCACTTGCCCTCAAAAGCAGGGCCATGAACTTACTCATGAAAAACAGAGGTGCCTGAACACATTCCTAAAGCAAATCTTTCAATGGTGGTTTCAGAGTTTGTTTTCTAATACCAATTACCAAATTAGTTCCCCAAGTTCGCCTATGCTTATTTGTGGGTCTTGTACAAAGTGGTAAGGATCACTGTCCCCATTTTACAGACAGGAAGACTGAGGGGGAATGATTAAGCAGGGAGTGCTTTAAAGGCAATAGGGTTTGGAGGTGTGAGAGAGAAGAAGAGATGTGGTGTGGAAGGAGAAAAGGAAAGGCCCATGACATCGTACATTGCAGCAGATGCTGGTATATTCTTTAAAGGCGCCGCTAAATAATTCAGGAAAGCACAGTGTGGTCATGGCCCTCGGCCAGACCTGCTCCCTCCTCTTAGGGATCTTCTAGTGCCCTGGAAAGGATCTGTCCTTGCATTCATGACCTGTAAGGCACATCCAGGCTGCAAAAACACAGGAGGATGCTGGGGGGAAGGTGCTTTGTGTCATTTACAGCATAGATCAGTATTTAAAGGCAACTCCCACTGTAGTGACTACACTCTCTCTTCCCTCTACAGAATAACAGTTTACATTCCTCCCCCCTCCCAACCATCCCTTAGCAGCGCTGGGTTTGGTCTTAAATTCTGGATCCTGTGATTTTTGCAGACAACACAAAGGAATCATAATTAGCTTCGTTAGCCAGATTTATTAGATTGCTTTGGGTTTGGAGAATCAAGAATGAAAGCCAAATATACTTCCATTGGTGCGAAGCAGTGAATATGCCTCCTTTGTTTTCCCATGCTAATCACTTGTAAACATTAAGCTGCCAAATAAACAGATACAAGAAGAGACTATTACGAGCATGGCTGAATTTCACACTGAACTGAGAGCATCACTGTTGGCTGCCTTATTATCAAAAAGATGAGGTATCTGTAACTGCTGCCATTTACCGCTGTCATAAGCAATGAAAGGACAGAACTAAAACCTTAATATCGACGGGAGGCAAGTGCTGAAATTCTTCAGACCAGAATTAAAATTGAAAGCAGGTGACCTAAGGAATCAGTAAGAGGAAAACTCACCCTTGTAAAATGGTACTGCATGATATCACTGCCATAAAAGCAGAAGTCCTAACAGAGCTGGGTGAAGAATATTAAAATGGTCTCTTCAGTGTACAAAAACCTGTTCAATTCAGCTGAATGTATGAAAGATTCGGTGCATTTTCCCCAAGGGCACCTGGTTCGGTGCCTGGAGCACTTGATGGTGATGCAGAAGCTGGCGCTTTGGTCCTGGCTTTCAATATCAGTCGCTTTACGGTCCCTGGCCAAGCACGTGTCTGTGCCTCAGTTGCTAGACATGTAGAACAGAGACAACATTTGCAGCTCTCACAGGAGAGCTATATCTACCTCTAAAACACTTTCCCCTCCTCCCAGAGCCCTACTTAGAAAGACAGACTTTTATGTTCACTGTTTAATGAATTCACACAAGTTCCTAATGAATTCATACAAGTTTCTCACTGCACTGTACACTCACATGCCCCTGAGATCAAAGCCTTTTCAAAAGTCTTTCTTCACCTATGCAGCAAGACACGTCCTGCTTCAACCCTAGAGCTTCACCATACCTCCAGACAAAATATATTCTTTTACTTTCACGAAGGAACATGTAAGAAAAATTTTCTCATATTCTTGTCTTTCAAAGTACTACGTTTCAAATTTGTTGCTGACGAGACTTCAGAGCCAAACAGGATCAAATAGTTAAAGCCCTATCACTCCTGTGCTAAAGAACACAAATCTTGGCTATCCAGAGCTATTTCAAAACAGGCAGAGCTTCAACACAGAAAGGCTGAGGGCAGAGCAGGTAACAACAGAAATAAATTAAAACCCATTACACATTGTGACTAAAACAATCAATTAGTGAAACTGCTCAAGGCTCCTGAAGAGAAGAAATACAGGACACAAAAAAAAGGTCACTTCTCAAAGACTTTTTTGCACTTAAGCCATTAACATCATTAGGGAATAGATGGAAGTTTTACAGTCAGGACAAGCATTATTTCAGCAAAGATGGTACCATTCAGAGTATCTGCAGTTTTTAAAATATATACAGAAGAATGAGAGAGAATTTGCAAGTCAGTCATTAAAATGTGTTATCTGAAAACTTGCATGCCTGGTTTTGATCTGCAAAGCTCCCTACTGGAAAAATGGCTCAGAACGTCAAAAAGGAATTAACAGCAGGGTGTGAAAAAAACAAAAGCTACATAAATGACATATTTCATCTGATGGCGCTTCTGTAGAATTAAGGGGGTTTAAAAATTATAAACACTAATTAACACTGAAAAATAATCTTTAGACATGTTAACATTATATAATTACGATTTAAGCAATGCATTTGTTTATTTAGAGAGACTGAATCCAAAGACACAGAGAAGTGACCAACTATTCAGTTACTGTCATTTGAAAATTGGTACCTAGCCAGTTTGCTGATCAACCTAAACATCACTTGCATAATGCAGATGTAAGTTACGTTATTTTGGCAAGCTACTGCAAGATGACAGAGGGATAACTGATTGTAATTGAAGACATTTGGACAAATATGCTGATACTCGTGTGGGGACACTGGATACTGGTATGGGTGGATACGCTCCTCCTGCAATAGGGAACAGTTAACATTCTATCTTTTCTCTTCTGTTTAGTAAATATCCAGCTGCTAAGAATATTTAGGACATATCAAGCACACGTGCGTGCAAGACATGAAGTGACTTCTGCTTACTCAGGAGGTCCATGTTAGCAGCTCTCCCTGGTGGCTGTACACAATACAGACATGGACTCCAAATATGTGACCTGAGACCAGCTCAGGGGACCCTTTTGATGCTTTGGTCCCAGCTCTTCTCCCTTCATGCATCTTCTGACCTTCCCTACTCGTAAAAAATTGAGTGACTACTCTTGGTATCGCCTTGCAGCACTCACAAAATGCCTCTGAAGTTCAATATTGCAGTAGAAAACCGGATTCCTCAGGCCCCAACGCTAGCAGTAAGCACTGCATGCAGCCTGAGCTGGAGCTCCGTACCCACTTTTTAACACCAATACCAAAAGTTGACTGTTAGGGTCAGAGTCTCTCCATACCTGGGATTTCTGGCTAACACATAGACAAATTAGAATTCAAATACTCCCAATTCCATCTGAAATAAGCTCTAAGGAAGGCGAATGCTGCATGCATCAGTGCTGACTGCAGTATTTTGTATGAGCACAGACATGATAAGCCTGAATTTAGTTTGCGTTCCATTACATCTAAAAAAACCCCAAACCCCAACAAGGAATGCCTTCCAGCTCAGATGAATCCATCTTCACACTTTCTACAGCACGCATGTTTACACTCACACTCATTAGACAAAAAGGATAACTGTCCCGGTCAACTAAAGAGAAGGTGAAGAATATTTTCAGCTTAATTGCCCCCCAAAATTAAGTCTTTGTATTTACTCTGGACTGTCTGGATTTTAGTAACACTGTTTGGAACATGAAAGCTGCTCATTCAAAAGAAGACTGCCCACAAAAGATGAGTGATGGCTGAAAGCCATTTTCTCACATAAAAGCAAGATTCCACTAATCAGAGTTAATTGTTCATTACACAGACTCTTACAGGACTCGCTTAGTGAGAAATCCCCAAACTGCAATTACTGCTGCCGGGCTGAGCAGTGCCCTCCTGCTTCCAGGCCAGATCCAGCAGTAGCTGGGACACGGCTAGAGCCAAGATCAGCATTTCCAGCTGAGGGCAAAGTGATGTGGAGAGGGCTCTGGGACATACAAAGCTTGGGCTGTGGGAGACAAAAACCTGTGCAGTTATGGAAGAAAAAAATGGGTCTGATATCTACATTCGAAGGGAGAATGTATATTGTGGGAGGTGAGGATGTAAGATTACAATAGTGTAATCCTTCACAAGCAAAAAGAAAAAGCTCTCCTAAAAGACAAAAAAAAATAATCACCAGTGTCTTGTGTTGAAGATCACGCTGCATAGCTGGGTAGACTGAATGGACAGCATGTCGCTACAGTGCATAATAAATTTATGGATTCTAAAAAATAATTTAAAGTTACATACTGTTGTGCAAATGAAGACAAAAATGTATCATATTCCGTTGGCAGTGAGCCAAATATTTGCAGCATTTATATTTTAATCAAAACTCCATATTATGTGTCTCAGTATTGCCCATTTTCTAAGCTACTAAACTCCTAGACTATATGTACATATATATGCATACATGTTTTGTTTTTCTAGGAAGAGATCTACAGGCATGGGTAAGGAGAGAACAGTGTTGGTGCCAAGATACAGCACACAGAGCTAAAAAAAGCCCTAAAACATCTGTGACTGCGCAGAGGCAAAGTTACCCTCAGGAATGTATGAATGCTAGGAAAACCATGAAGTAACAGCACAATACAGAACCGTCTATTTTATTACGAGCTGAAAAAACTTGAGTCAAATCCTATGGTCTTGAGTCAACCCCAGCAACTCATGTGAAACATCGACTGAATCAGGATCACAAGATTCACCTTACGGACGAGCTGCAGTCTGTGAAATCATGTATTGGGCTGGATTCTCCACAGGGCTTACCACTGTACTTCAGCGGCATTACGTTTGTCTGGGATGATCTCTGAGGGCTGATAATGGTATCCGATGGCAAAAGATTGAGCAAAACTGCTGCAGATCGAAGGGTTAATTTCAAATCAATTCACTGGGAAACACAATGGTCTTTTTAAAGCCTCTCAAATGATGCTATTGTTAAACTAGCACCATCCCGACTTTAGCGTTTCACTTTGCAAGCTCTGGAGGAAACAAAAATTACAAAGTAATTCATTCAGCCCTTAATATTGCAGAGGTTTGTATTTGTTGTAGTTTTTGGCAGTAATGAGGGAAAATACTTTCTAAAAGTACTGCTGATTTTCAACTCAATACTTCCTTGAATGTGTTGATTTAAAGACAAAACCGACAATGATTACATCCAATTTTAAAAATTATAATAATATGCAGTGATTGGAAATTTGATTATTCCAAAATTAGATCTAAGATAGGCTATCAGTAACAGGAAGAAACACAAGCAAAGCCAATTTTCATTTAACCCCAATTACAGAGCGTAAGCTTAATAAATGCTCTTTTCATGCAACGCCATTCGCACTACCTTACAAAACATGAATCCATTCCAGGGACTAAAACTGGAAAATTAGCTGCTAGTGGCATACTGCATTTCCAAGTACAACATGGCTTACTGTACTGTAGCAACAGCCAAGGCTTGAGGCCTCAACAAGGTAATAAAAATTCACTATGATGTCAGTTCAGAGATTTTAATTTAAAAAAAAAACACACACAAAAAAATCTCAGTTCCACAGTTTCATTTTTACCAAAATAACTGATGGCAAGGAAAAAACCCTGTGCTCTACCATACTTTACTGACTATATCAGTGAAATGTATGTTTAGATGTTTTAAAATTTGCTCCATTTAGCAAGGCAGCTATCTGAAATTACAGTGAAAGGTTTAAGGTGTTTTTACACGTTAGCATTTCAAAATTGCCTTTTAGGAAAAACGATTTATTTTTCCTGCCTGTAACACTATTGAGAAAAACCCGTCACAAAACAGATGGCTGGCAGCAGAGAAGATATGCTGGGCTGTTAATGTGGTATTTTGAGTAGCAAATATCATCGATAACGGAGAGAAAAGATTTGAGGTGATTTTACAGGAACCGCACCATTTGCCAGCAGGACGCTATCAGCTCTCTGAAGCCAGAACGTTTGAGAACATCACGTGTGGCCTGATGAGCAATGCATTCTGCAGGGTTAGTATTTCAGGTCTGTGGAAGGAGGACAGGAAGAATGAGAATTCACTTGATTAAAATCTCCGTTCTTTAAATGAACGTGTCTCAATTCCTGGTGCTTCTCTGGATGGTGTCTGCTCTTTCTCCACTCCCTAGAACTTCTCAAACACACTAGCACGACCTAGTGCTTGAGTGCTGCAATAACATGCTGAGCAGGGAAGCCGCTCATCACCCTACCTACCTTCATTAGTTTTCAGATATAGCTGGAAATGCTTCTTATATTCAAAGCCCTGAAGTCCCTGTATTAGAAAAGAAGTTGCTGAGCTTAACTGACAGCACAAACACACTGCTTAACGGTTTTCTCCTTGATTAGAGGCAGAGTCCTAACAAGGAATTTAAAAGGCAGAGGAAGCAGTCTAACATCAGGGGGTGTTTCTGACTAGTTGTGCCTTTCAACCAGATTCTCTTGCACTGCGAAAACACAAAACGCTGCTGTGCTCTCCCTGAGGACAGGCACCAACTAACACAGAGACCTGAGATTAAATCAGCCACCTTCAGAAAACTGTTCCAGCAGGGAGAGCATATGACCAGCTAAGAGATTAAGGAAGAGAGGCATCTCTTCGAATGCCTTACCCTGAAAGGAAGAGGCAAAGACAGACTCTGGAGTTCATTACTCTTCGTGGGAGGAAAAGTCATTACAGCGAGATCACGTAAGTGAGGTCCTGGAGAGCAAACATTGCAGGTTCTTTCCTCTCAGAGGGGAGGAAAGCTCTGTACCAGCTAACTGGAACGAAATCTCTAGTGAAACCTTTTATACAAATACCACCTCCATCACACAGAATGGAAACAATTAAAGCCTTTAGTTTTTCATTTATTTAACAAGAGAGCAGTGTTGAAATGATCTTGGTTATGAACCAAAGGGTAGTTCAAAATTTCCTTGGAGACATTACTATTTTAAGCAGTTTAACATAAAGTGCATTATAGAGTAATTGCACACCATATGCTTTCTGTGCTTTGGTGAGAAGAGGCTGCCAGATCGGCTCCGGTACTTCTAGCTTGAAGTGTCTGAATGGAAAAGATTAGAAGAAAGAACAAGTGCCAGGATCACATTCTGTTTCTTATTTCATAAAGTACGTGGCAAATGTAGAGCTGGCAGGTTCTTTACCAGATGACAAAGATATTAACAAAGTAAAAGCTGTACAGGATGCTCAGGAAACTAAGGTATCACAGTTCAGTCTGAGTCCTGATAAGCCATAAATGCAGTAAATTTGTAACCTAAACCAGCCGTTGGTTCTTCACCCTCATCCTTCTGCAGAAGGAAGTGACTTGGGAATGATTCTCTTGCAGACTGATTCAGAGAACAAGGACAGAGAGGATGATACCTAAACCCAAAGGCACCTCCTAGCATCCATAAAAAAATAAAACAGCCAAAAAGCTCATTTAAAGCTTGTAAACATTTCAACCTCTGCTGCAGTGCTGTATTCAAACCTACAGAACAAGTAGGCATAGGAAGGTGAATATTTGGATATTTCAGCTAGGTACTACGAGAGACAGAGATTTTGTAGCTAGAATTTTCTGCGTTAAGACCCAACATCATTACGTACTTCAGTCTTTGAGACCTCACACGGGGCAGCAGATGTAGTCAAGGTACCTAACGTGGTAACAGAGCTCCCCTGCATTTTTGCAAGAGTTAACCCTGAAGTCCTGGTCAAATTCTACCGGAGAGTTTAGAAATGAGCTTTGAAACAAACAAAAAACCTCAAACCTTTGACTTTTAAAGGGACTCTTAAACCTAACTCATTCAGTTACTTCTGAAAATTCCTACTCTGACTTTTGAGCTCCCACTGGCTTTCTGCTGTGATACAACATTCTTCTGGTGCTTTCCTGAACGGCTGCGCTGTACAGACTGAACAAGCTTATTTCACTTCAAACGGGATGACTGTTTCACATTACCAGAAGTGAAGAATGCTCACCACTTACTCAAGAAATTCCTTGCTGACAATTTTAAGATATTCTCTCTCTCATTTCCACACTATCAGCTCTTTACAGTAAACATAGTATTTTCTCCACACTTCAATACCTCCATGTCAGAAAATAATTAATACCTTGCCCACTACATAAATTAGTATCCTGCTATATAAAATGAGCTACCGGAGGACTAAACAGTGACACACTGACCTGGCAACTTTAGGCCTACAAAAGAAAGCACTACAGGCAAAGTTACAATACCCCTGACAGAGCTTCCAAGTACTAGCACCCCTGTGTCTGCAATGCCAGCAATACTGTGATCAGAGCTGCTGAGAGACTGGATGTGAGCACACAGAGAGGGGGTACTGAAAGTCAACAAAATAGCTGACAATCTGCTTTCTACTCTATTTACTATGCTTTGGACAGGGTTAGAGCTTGCCTTGTAGCACCACGTTCTCCAGATGCTCTGATTTTGCATTTGTTCTTGTGACATGACCAAATTACTAGTAACAGACTCCTTTCCAGACCACAAACTCCCTGGGAGTCCTACCAGCAGGGAAAAAAAATGCAGTCAGTCTATACACCGTAAACTACTTCTTTGAGGTGAAGAGGGAGTCATTTAGAAGCAACTGTATCTTTGTTCTTTCTGCTTTAAAGAAATCAGATGACTGATTAGAGCTATCCAAGCAAGTAGCCAACTGATTCCATTTCTTTTGGTTCTATTTACAACAGGCTTCACTCACATTCTGGAGAGAGGTTTGAGAGGATCACGCGTTTGAAGCACTGTGAACAGGCATTTGCACCACTGTCAAAGAGGAAAAATGACCTTCGAGTTTTCCTGTAACTGTGACAGAAGTCTCATATTTTCTGTGCAGGACTTCCCAAAATAAGAAGATTGAACTGTGTGTTCAGCTTTACTAGAAATCGGGCAGGGGGGGAGGATGTTGACTGACACAACATTTAGGTAACTGGAATGTACATCTCAGAAGTCCTAGTGGACACAAATATCAGTGGACAAACAGCGCAAAAAGAGAAGATCAACATCTTTGTTTACTAAACGTCAGTTAGAGTGCACGACCCCAAGAGATGGACTGTAGCAGTTGGGTTCACATAAAACTTAATTTCACAGTAACATTCTTTTCCATACATCTGTATTAGGATTTTATTTACTTCTTAACTCCCTGCAGTACAGCCACCTTTTCACCTCTGAGGAATGAACACATTTTTGTTTAAAGAAGTTCATAAAAATAAGACTGACAATAAACTGAGGTTGGGTTGGGGATTTTTGCAGTTCTCCTATTGTGTTCAAAACCCATTTACATCTTAACAGCTTCTTCCTCAGAAAACGTTTGATGAGCTTTACTTCGTGTTTGGACCATGTGAGATCATGCTAAAATCCAAAATACTGACAAGATCTGTTTGAGAAACACTGAGCAGGCAAACACAGGGAATACTCATCCACGTAGGCGTTAATGAGTAAAGGGAAAGATGTTTGGATGAATATTTAAATAATGGCAGAAAATACTTAGAATACATTAATAAATGCAGACAGATCATCATACTGCTACATTTCAACATTTCCATGAGCTCATATTTTTATTCAAAGGCACATCTCTACTTACTTGGTTAGCTTATGGCCTTTCATTGCGATGAGGAAATCTCTCACAGTCTCAGGACTCTGGTATCTACAGGGTGTTTTTGAAATGTACTTCAGCGTCTGTGAGGTTTAGGGAAGAAAACATACATTATTTCACAGTTAGTATGTGCTTTATCAGTTGC
Source organism: Psophia crepitans (assembly GCA_013399095.1). Classification (NCBI taxonomy): domain Eukaryota; kingdom Metazoa; phylum Chordata; class Aves; order Gruiformes; family Psophiidae; genus Psophia; species Psophia crepitans. The sequence goes on from VWZZ01000027.1 coordinate 362,798, forward strand.
GTATAAAACCAGCTGATTTTGAAAAGTCTCTTCCGTACTAGTTAGAAAAACTGGAAAAGTCAGTTGAGGTTTTGGAGTTCAGCATTTCAATTTTTAAGTTTTATTTAACTTTTTAACAGTGGACAGTGCGGTCATATATGACAGATCACTCCATTTTTCTGTCTTCAGTAAGACTATACTGGTATTTGCTGAGGCAGTAAGAAACAGGCAATACGCAGCTACAGCTCTCTGTAATGGAAAGTACACTAGTGCTGATGCAGAAAGCCCCAGTGACCTCATTCTGTACAGACATGCGCAGCCAGCTCACTACACACCCTGGTGGCAATTACAGCTTGGACTATTCCCTCTGTGGATTTGGATGGTCATTTATCTGAACCATTTAAAGCCCAAAGTCGCATGACGAAGAGCACAGGAAAGGAGAAAGTTTTAGTTCTGTCTACTAAAGAAAAAAACCTAATACACACTTGCTGTTTGTGAAAGACATTTGCTTTCTTGGTTTGAAATAATCTCCAGTGATGTGATCAAGACATACTGATAGATCTGCTCAACACTATCACTCATTTACTTTTCCTTTTAAAACTAACAAATGTTTACAGCTAGCTTAAAAAGGTATCAAGATACAGGGTTTGGGGTGGGTTTTTTTTGTGGTGTTTATTTTTTATTCAGGTTTGGGTTTTGTTTTTGAAAAGCACTAACACTTCAAAAACACTATTCATCCTTAAAACCATGTTACCTGCTGCCAAATTCTCATGTGCCCAATGACAGGGATACTCTCACTGCCAACCCATAAATAACTTAAACTCTTCAATCTATGGTTGTTTTCATCCTTTATATGTGTATTTGGCAATGCTTTCTTAAAGTTCATAGAAGCAGGTAAGGTGGGTTGTCACAAAAATCTGCCAGAATACTGCAGTATTAGAAACGTTTATCTGATTTGAGACTATTCATCTTTGTTTCGGTTTTTTTACACGTAACACCTACCAACCTCAGCTAACGTTTGCAGCAAATGTTACATCTGCTTTCTTTATGTGAAATGCCACAACACCAAGCAGACAGATAATACATAATATAATCTGATTCAAGTAAAAAAAAATAAATTGTAGATTTGGGGGTGCTGGTTGATGAAAAGCTCACCATGAGCTGGCAGTGTGCGCTGGCAGCCCAGAAAGCCCCCCGTGTCCTGGGCTGCATCAAATCCAGTGTGGGCAGCAGGGCCAGGGAGGGGATTCTGCCCCTCTGCCCCGCTCTGCTGAGACCCCCCTGCAGGGCTGCCTCCAGCTCGGGGGGCCCCAGGGCAAGAAAGACATGGAGCTGCTGGAGCGAGGCCAGAGGAGGCCACAAAGTTGATCCGAGGGCTGGAGCCCCTCTGCTGCGAGGACAGGCTGAGGGAGCTGGGCTTGTCCAGCCTGGAGAAGAGAAGGCTCCGGGGAGCCCAAATCACGGCCTTTCAGTCCCTAAAGGGTTCCAGGGAAGCTGGAGATGGCAGGGGGATGGAAACTAGATGGGCAGTGAGGTCCCTTCCAGTCCTAACTGTTCTATGATTCTATTAAAAACCCCAAATTCCAGTTCACAGCTGTCTTTTCACTGGAGGTAGCTTAGAATCTTCCTCAGTGTTGCCTTGATTAGACCCCAAAATGAAGACTTGTAAATAATAAGCATCAATGGAAAACTCAAGGAAATTCTTGCATTGTCAGCATTGCTTGCATCAGCAACTGAAGGATTTAAAAAGAGTATTGTCAGTGCTCGCTTTGAATTAAGGAAGAAAATCTTCATTTGGTGGTACTGCATAACTCTCCATACATAAAGTTTAAAAGTATCACTACAACTGAGTCATGACACACTAACTGGACTGCAAATCCAGAGACACGTGTGGTAGGGTACCACATGCACAGGCTATCTATAATAATAATAAAACATAAAATTCTGTATGTTACTCCGAGTTTCCTTCTACATATGGAATTATTCTCAGAAAAATCTTTAAAGTGAGGATTTATATTTGAAAACTCGGAAGCCAAGCAGGCCGAGTCAGTAATCACAGAGCAGGAAACAACAGACAGTGGGAAAAAATGAGCTACGAGATCATTATGCATATAAGAAGATATGCAAATGTATTTCCAGTGTATTTCCATTAAAATCCGTTATTTAAGAATACCAAGTAAAGGAAAATAAGACTTTGGCAACGCAGGGTAATCCATCCTACTGGACGGACAGAATTGATGAAATATGCACCACTGGCACTCTGACTGCAGAGTTTCACTGGTCTGCTGAGAAATATATTTAAAAGCAGAGCCAGGCATTAGTTAACTCTCCTTTCTGTAAGTCCTGTCTGACCTTTTCCGATAAAATGAAATTGTATTCACCAATAATGACTGAAATGAAATCACCATATTGTCATGCAATAGAATTATTTAACAGGATTCATTTCTTTTCCAGTTTAGTCTTTTTTGGCAATTTCAAATCAATTAAAATGCCAGACACAGAACAGAGCTCCAGTTCAGCAAGCTTCAGCCAGTTATTCCAGTGCCAATGGATACAAGCCTGCACAGAGCTCATGAAGACTCACTCAGCATGAACAGAGATAGTCCCACAAGACCAAATTCTAGTTTTCTTTCAGTCAAATAGAGAAAATACACCTAGAGTGCACACCAGCTTCACTCCATGCACAAAAATGAGCATCCTATAGGTATTTAACATGTAGCAATATAATAAGGCAATTAAAGCTTTAAGGTGCATTCTGACACAATATACTTACAGGATCTTTCTCAGCTGTTTCAAAGAGGTACAGGAAGAGACTGCTAGTCTCCATGAAGATTTAAATTCGATTTTTTGTAAGCCCCTATTTTGTTGACTATAAGGCTTAGGAAATACAACTCTATACCTTTTCAAACAAAGCCAGAAATAAAACAAAAACAAAGCCTAGGCCAAATCTTATGCACATGAGTAGCTCCACTGCTCAATGGGATTACTCAGGCAAGCAAGGCAAACTGCTTGCAACGCACTGCCAACCGTGGTGCTACTCACACAACTCTCTGACACGGACACAGCAGGTCACACTGCCAGTCTGTTAGGAAGTTGCAAATTTGAGATATTCCAAACGTCAAGATTTGTATTATACAATTTTAAAAGTTCTTCCTAGCAATAGATTGAACTTTTCTTACCAGTCTAGCATCCAACTGGTGTTGCTAACAGTGCATGTGATTTTGTTATTCAGGTTGTCCACATCTTGCTCTTTTGACACACACACACACAAAATAAAAATCCATTTTCGTGGGAAATTATTATAGAATCCTAGAATGGTTTGGGTGGGAAGGGACCTCACAGCCCACCCAGTCCCACCCCCTGCCATGGGNGCCTCAGCACCCTCCCAGGGAAGGATTGCTGCCTCACAGCTCAGCTCCAGCTCCCCTCTTTCAGTTTAAACCCATCCCCCTTGTCCTGTCCCTCCCTGCCCTGCAACCAGCCCCTCTCCAGCTTTCCTGCAGCCCCTGCAGGGACTGGAAGGTCACAGTTAGGGTTCCCAGGAGCCTTCTCTTCTCCAGGCTGGACAAGCCCAGCTCCCTCAACCTGGCCTCAGAGCAGAGGGGCTCCAGCCCTCAGATCAACTTTGTGGCTTCCTCTGGCCTCGCTCCAGCAGCTCCATGTCTTTCCTGCCCTGGGGCCCCCCGAGCTGGAGGCAGCCCTGCAGGGGGGTCTCAGCAGAGCGGGGCAGAGAGGCAGAATCCCCTCCCTGGCCCTGCTGCCCACACTGGGTTTGATGCAGCCCAGGACACGGGTGGCTTTCGGGGCTGCCAGCGCACACTGTTTAATTCTTTTAATAAGGAAATACCTGTGCCTCAGTTTTGAAACCATGATTAGGTGGTATCATCAGTTCATCAGATGATAGCAAGTTCTGCCCTGGGTCTTAAAAGGATAGAATATTTGGAATCAAAAAACCCCCACAAAACTAAACAGTTAAAATACAGGGTGGGGGCTATTTTTTTTGTGATAGATTTTAACATGAGCAGCTGCGTGGCTCTGCCCTGACAGCACAGTTATCCTACAACCTGAATAAACTGACCACAGAAAAACGGCCAAGAAAAAAAAAAATTGACTGTTTTTTAATAGGGGAAATTTGATACAAAATTATTAATATACAGACCTAAGGGCATTAATTACTCCAGCCTGGGCTAATTTGCAAAGGAATTTCACAGTGCTACTCACTTCATACATGATTGTGTTCAGGTTTTGCTGACCAGAGCTCTGCTTGTTTTTTCCATTCTCTTTGCGCTGCTGCTTAAGATCAGTAAGTAACTGGAACACCTGGGGGAGAAAAAAAAAAAAAAGTGTTGTGGACCATTGAGATTATTTTACCTCCAAATATCACAGCAGGAAAACAAAAAGAACAATGCAAAATCTTATCAACCAAACAATTAAAAAAAATAAAAAAGTGTGGCTTCTTTGTACCAGCAATTGAAATGAAAAATGTTTTGGCACCAGAATGATGAAGAGGTATGTAAATTGTTTTTAAAAATTTGTGAGTATGTTAAGCAGATTTTCAGCACTTGTTAAATGCTACCCAAGAGCCCCAAAGGAGAAGCAGCCAGGACGAATCTATCCTGCTTGTTTATCTTATGTCCTGAACAGAGTTGGGTCATACCCTGCTGTACTGGCACAGAGCTCCCCTTTAAATATGAGTGATGCTTGAAGCAAGATGTCACAAGTTTACAGCCCTACTGGATTTGTTATGACAGATGTACCTATTTAATATTATAATGGATATATATTCTGTCTCCCAGAGATGCAATTTAAATCACCTACCAAAAAAAAGTAAACTCTACAACTGTCACACTGCCAGGAATCAACTAAAGGCTTGACCTATAGATGCTCCTGAGATTAGTGTTCCTATTGTAAACTCCAGTGGAGTTATTCATAATAGTAAATGTTACAGTGACCAGCATGGTGTTATGGCATGTTAAGCCACAAAGATTAAATTAGCTCCCTATTTCACCACAACAATGTAATAGAAGCAGACATTCCTGCCTGAAAAGAATGTAATAAAGTTGTCTTCACATTTACGATGCAGTGAATATAAATGTAGGAGTGAGATTCAGAGCATAAGTCCGAAGGCAAGGAAGATGCTTTGATTTTTGCAACTGTGCTTTGTCAAATCTGTTACAACATCTTTATTCATCATAGCTAGATAGGCAGCAAAATGCTGAGACAGCATTACAAGTACACCTTTATTCCCATATTAAATCACATTAGGTTGAAATTTCTTGAGATGTTTTGCTTCAGGCTTTACAATATATCCAGGGACAAAAACCACAGCGAAGTAACAGACCACTTACCGCTCATCCCCTAATTTTTAACTAGCTTCATTCAAGATCCAGATCCAATGGCAGTATAAACTGACAAGTCCGTAGAAATAAAATACAGACCTTTCTAGACAGTCCAAAATAAGAACTTTACCAGCTACGAATCTTGCAATTCCTTTATACTGCCTCTTCTGGAAAGAAAGACCTTGTGTACCAACCACCCGTAGTCAATCCTCACCTGAAAGACAGATCTGAAGCTATGAACTTTTATTTAATAAATATTTCAAGAAAATAAAGCCAGTTGACAATGAGATACAAAATGACAACTCCAAACTCACAGAATAAACAACTGTAGGCATAGGACAGGTCAGTCCTGAATACTCCTTTCAAACACCACTTTCTGTACCAAATGTGACCTCGATAAAGAGAACGTTAGCTATGCCAGACAAACTGCAGCTGGAAAGAGGAGCAAACAGAAAGCGATTGGTAGTTTTAGGGGTACGAGTACTTTGAAGAACAGTGAAAAGCCATGCCCCCAAAGCCTATAGCTGCAGACACTGCAAATCCCTTCCTGCAGAGGACGGAAAAGCTGCAGGCATGACAACTGCTGTGAAAGGGGAAAGAGAAATAAGCGCTCTCATCAGTTACTTCATTTTTCCACTTCCTTTTGCTCTTTTTCAACACACACAGTGCATTCACCAACAAAGTGAAGAAAGTTCTGACCGAAGAGCACGGAGAACAGATTCTGCAATTCTCCCTGTCCCCATAGATTTTACATGATGTGACCGACACCGCTATTCTGAATCTCAGCAGGCAGTAATATTTAAGATTCCAACAAATATCCCAGCAAACAAAGAAGTAGGAAACAGAGATGATTTTGCAATAAATAATCTCTGAAATCCTTGCTGTTTTCTGTACTGCAATAGTACATGTTTTTAACAGACAGACACTTAACAGTAGTTTGGTTGACATATCATCATCTATTTCTTTGGCAAGACGGTTCTTTCCAAGTATCTCAACTAAAGCTCTTCTCACCAGATGGTTAGCTCTGCTGTAGGCAGACAGATGCTGCTCAAGATAAAACGTCTCAAGATTTATTTCAGATTAAAATGATACAGCTGCGCAACTAAAAACTGTTCCAAAAAATTACATTTTTAAACAAAACACTGAAATCTTTCCATTACCTGGCTGAAGTTAAACCAACAAGAACATTACATTTCTGTCTACCTCACTAAAAACATACCTTTACTCAAGAGAGTAGAAAATGATTCAGAACTTATCTATACTAGCAAATAAGAATTATTTTTTTTAATTTGTTATTTGTATGCCAATATTTATTATTTGTTAAGCCAGGGCAGTGTAGCTTCCCCATAACTCCAGGTCAAGGTACACCAGCAGTGTTTATGCTGAGTAACACAGATCAGCAAACTGCTCCACCTTTGCTATACCCTAACCTCCTTTGGAAACAGCTCAAGATCTTTTTTAAAAAAAAAAAGTACTGTCAAGCATTCAGGGGCATAAGACCACATCTCCAGCAGCACTGGCTCTAAAATAACTATGCATTAATAACTTACAGATTCTGGGATGATACCGCACATCATAAGGTGAAAAACGTTTGAAAGAATTTTTATTTGGAATATTAAAGGGACTCCAGCAATCAGTGTGTCACTCACTCCCTGGCATATTGGCTTGTCATAAGATAAAATAATTATAAAAGAAAGCAAACTTGTACGTTGCTGCTCAGTTACATAGGTGTCAACATTCCCAGTTTGGGATCCGGCACACAAAGCACCAGTGCACTTGCCCAAATACTCAAGTGTTTGAAGATTCGGAGTCAAATTCTAAACAACAAACCACCATACACAAGGGGATTCAGCAAACTAAGCACCCAGCAACAGTGTAAATACCACAGGGCTGAAGTTAAAGCTACCAACATCCTAAAGATCTGCTCCTCATCTGTTTGAAAAACATACATGTGTCTGTTTTCATAGAACAGATGGAACCGAGAAAAAAAAAATACAGTACCCATTACTAGCAAAAACATTTCCAGATCTTCTTTACAAAGCTTTTTGGTTAAAACCAAATCAAATGTGTGTGTGGAAATCCCATACAGGTCTTGCTGAACTGCCACGGGGAATTTTCAGCTTCCAAAGAAGTAGACAAGTGACTGATCACAGCTTTACACTGCTGCTTTAAAACCAGGATGCAGATAAACTCACCTCAAAGTTACTCAGCAATGCAGCGTTCGCATCTTTTCTAAAAGGAAAAATGAAAACAATTATTTATGTTCCAAAAGCAACTGTTCAAAGTTTTTCTTCACTGAGTCACGCAGACTCTATTTTCATTAAATTAAAAAAACAAACAAACAAACAAACCCCCAGGAAATCTATTTTTGGTGACTCTACAATTACCAAGCCGTTGCCACCTCTGGAAAATACTTCTCCATGTTGTTCCTAGAATGGTTACATAAACACACAGTATATTTTGCACAACTTGCCCTATAAATCACAACACACTCGCACAACACAATCGTTTTACTCAGCCACCCTATATTTACATGTACTTACACCCACTGTACTGAGTAAAAAGCCCAACCTTATTGCATTTCCTCTTTATTTATTCTTTGAGTCTTTATGTGCCTCCTCCTTTATTAACAGGGCAAGGCTGAGAGTTTCCCATTTTCCATCAGCCAAACACTTCCCCACTAATTCTGTCCCAATTAAGCAAGAATCCTTATCCACTGCTGGCAGGCGAATGCACTCTCTGAGTCAAGTACATATTTAGATTAATCGCACCTCTGTTACTAGTGGATATTGTAATTTGATATTTTTAAATTTTAATAAAGGGGAAAAAACTGACACAGAACATGCTATATTCCCCCAAACACCACATTCTGCTGAGCAGCCAGTAGCCACAACAACAGAAAGTTTCCACACAAAAGGAAAAAAAGGTTTTTCTCAGGTCTGCACAGCAGCTTATTAAAAAAAGAAACCCAGAAAAAAAAAAAAAAAGGTACAATGTATTGTTAAGCACAGTCAACTGTTTGAATAGAACTGTCACGTTCATCACTTTCAAACGAGTTAAATGCATCCACAAACTTCCACAGGTTCTATCATTGTTTTTAAATGAAAGGGACCTTCTAAAATACGCTGAGATGAACTTCAACTTCCATTTCGCTGACTGGAGTGAAACTTCAGCAAGTGAGCTCACACGCGCATTAGTTTTCATTCATGTTTTACAAACCATATAGCTTTTGTTGCTAGGTAAATGCAATCCTTCAGAATGTTTGCATTCAGGCTATCGCTACAGAAATCCCTATGGATCAAAGACATTCTTTGTTAGAAATAATAATGCTATAGAAGAATTATATAGGGAATTATTCTGTTAAATAAGTGAAAGGGTCATATAGAGTAAAGACATTACTATACAAATGAGTCTGCGAAATCTATCTGAAGTGGAATTATTTAAGAGAATTGCTTCTTTTCTTAATTCTAAAACACTCTGTCATCCAGAAAAACTTATTTTTTCTTCTAACAATGGACAGCAAATGCGTCGGTCTGAAATCCTCAACAATTTTTGTCATACTGAGATACCAGAATTATAAATTGATAAACAAGACCAGTTTCAAAAACTTTTGCAGAAATTTATAGAGTAGAAACACAATTTTCTTCAGTCGTCTCATGAAGCAACTATCAATTTTACATTCCAAAAACAAGAAATTATAAATTATGAATTCTAATGTGTATTTTTAAATAGTCAACTACAAGTATGCTTAATTTTTAAGAGATTAAGACTTAAGCAGAACGGAAAAAAGTCATACACCAAATGCATAAACACTTTTTAGAATGTTTAAACAGGTAATATTTGCTCAAATTTCAGTCCAAACCAATATGTGGTCGGGCATTGGAACAGGTTACCCAGGGAGGTGGTGAAGTCACCGTCCCTGCAGGTATTTAAAGAAAGGTTAGATGTGGTACTTAGGGACATGGTTTAGTGGGTAATAGGTGGTGGGGGGACGGTTGGACTGGATGAGCCTTGAGGTCTCTTCCAACCTTAATGATTCTATTCTGTATTGAGACAATCTTCTGCATATATAAAAAAAAAACTTAGTATATGGCATCACACCTCTAAAAATATCACTGACACTTCATGTTTTTAAATCTACTACTTAAAATATGTTGCACAGTTAAACCACGGACAGTTCTTTTCTCTGGTAACAGATATTCTGACAGGTAAGAACTTGGGAGAGGTTTTCCTGGTTGCAAAGATTAGGAAGATTAAATTCCAGCAGCAATTCAAGTGCAAAAGGAACTAAATTGTTCCATTTCAATGCAAGGGACATCCACCCTCAGCTCAGGACATTGAGCCCCTACCTCTGATGCACCTTCCTCCTGGTATTAAGAGAGGTAGCACCAGTAAAACACGGGCTACTCAAGTAATAAAAAACAAGTGGATGTATAAGCAGCATCAGAGACTGACCAGTAATGGTATCAAAAGCATCTTTCTCAGCGGGGCAATTCCTACCCTTCCTCACACGCAACAGCGACTTAGAGCCTGTGTACATGTCACAGCATTTTTCAGTAGACAGAAGCAAGAGCAGCTCGGTTCCCCGCAGGCTGCTATTCACGTTAAGGCTAACGTAACACAATTCTGTGTTTCAGTGGATGTTTCTTATTTGTTACCTATTTTTGAATTTTATGTACAAAAGTTTTAATTATAACAGCATAGAGGATTTAATGATAATAAAGCATCCGTGGATAACATGAACTGCAATAGCTCTGCTGACTTTAGCGGACGCTGACATACATCCTCCGTGCGCCCACCCATTAGAAACCAGCGCCGCGTACACGTATATAACCACACAGTGTAACAGGCCTCACAGAACTCACAAGAATGAGGTTCTAAGCTTCAAAATCGGTCAAATCCTTTTGTTTTGTGCCCACATGATGCTAACAAGACAGAAACATGCATAGGGCTGTCGGCGTAGGAGGTAACAAGACTTGCTGCCTGGGATGGCAACCTGGGGGCTGGCTGGTGTAATCGCCACGAACCACCAGCCAGCCAAAATTCTGACTCGCCGCTGGGGTTTGCAATTCCTGGTGCACATGGATCAGGTTTTCGCCTTCTCCAGCAAATTCATCTCCCACAATGAGTCGTCTACCTGACGCTGACAGGAGTAACTCCCTCCCAGAAGCTGCAGCAGAGGATTCCAGATCAAGGAGGTCGGAACATGAGGACACAGGAGGGTGGGGGAGATGGGGACAGAGAGGGGGACTCAAGCCGAGCCATGACACATTTTGCCCAAACAGACAGATGCTTTGATGAGATTTTTAAAGCAAACAAAGAACCCAACTCAGTTTCCCATCAGAATGTCCAAACACTGCTGGTTATAGGGGTGTTAAAGGCCCAATATACCCCCCATACACCACCCATATATCCACACACACACTGTGGGGAGACCCATATAGATTTATCCCCTCACACACACAGAGTCAGGCCCATACAGATGTACCCACACAGCCCCTCAGTCAGGCCCATATAAATATGCCCAGACACACCAGAAGCAGGCCCATACAGACGTGTACGCACACACATACACACTCTCTGCAGCCTGACCCATATGGATATATCCCCCCACCCCGGCCCTGGAGCCCCCGCTGCCGCCACGGAAGGTGGCCCCTGGAGGACAGGCGGCAGCAGCCGGCCCCGGGCCCTCCCGCTCCCGCCGCTCCTTACACCTCCATCTTGTCTCCCCGGGCGCGGCCGTGAGCTGGAGCCGGGCACGGCCGCCGCCTCGCCGCGGAACGTCCCCTCACACACACACACACCCGCGGGTCAGCCGGCGACGGCGAGGTGAACGGAAGGGGAAGGTAGGGCTGAGCTAAACGAAGTTTTGGCGGACGGGACGGAAGCGGAAAAGGAAGGTGAAGTAAGAGGGGGGGGGGGAGAAAAAAAAAAGGAGAGCAGCTGCATTGGCCGGGAATCGAACCCGGGCCTCCCGCGTGGCAGGCGAGAATTCTACCACTGAACCACCAATGCCGGCGCGAAAAGTGATATTCCCGTCCCCTTCCTTGTAAGCACGTCGGCCCGGCCCGCGCGGGAGCGGCAGCCCCCCCCAGCCCCCCGCCGCTGGTGAGGCCGAGGGCAGGGGGACAGTGCTGTGGAGATCCTCCTGAATAAAGTGTGCGAACAGAGCGCTGTGCGGCTGAGCGAGCTGTGCAAGCCTCCTGCCCCCTTTCAAAGCACCTGTACGTGGCACCTCACCAAGCTCAGCACCACCGTACGGCTTTCCCTACCACCCATTTAATCCATGTGCCGTTAAATTCTGCAGGGAGCCCTTTTCATTTCTGAGAAAACTGAAGGCGCTTCATTGAGAGCAAATAGCCGAAAATCTTATTGCCTACACCAAGGAAAATTGTCCGTCTCAGAGACCAAGAGTCAGGGAAACACTAATTAAATTCTCTCTCAGCCTAATGTTTATACGCAAACACACCACTGAGCCCCTAAGGAGTCCCATACGCCTACACTTGCTTGTAAGAGCAAGCCAAATCTGTTAGACTTGTGCCCACAACCTCCAGCTCGCAATACCAGCCCAAAATCCCCCAGCCACCTTTCTCTCCAGAGTCAGGCCAAAAGCACGTCCGCTCTCACCTCGGGACTTTACCGCCCCTCGGGGTGTTGCAAATCATCAACCGATTCTGAATAACATGAGCAAAGTGCAGCGCTTCAGGAGCAGTCTTCAGTGCCAGGACAGCGGGCAACAAACGGCGCCCAGCTCTCCGGGAACCGTCATCACCACGTACCTAAGTGCTCGGCCAAGTTTAAAAGCCTACTGCAAAGCTTCTTCAGCCCTTTTCAGCTGCAGACCCCTAAAAAAAGTTTCAGTGGACATGTGGACCACATCACATACGGATTGAAAGCGATTTATACTCCAGAATCATTTGTCACGGAGTGCTTAGGGAAAGAGCCAGGAGACAGGGCTCCAAACTGTAGAGTGAAAGCCGCTGGCCTGACCCAGTGACAGGATGCAATAGATGCTGTCCTTTTTCATGTCAGGATTAACCGGCCTTGTAAGTTGGCCAAAACCCGCACAGCAAACGCTCTGTGCCTTCTCTGCCATGTTCCAAACCCTGCACGTGAAACTGCCTGCACGCCAGCTCCAGCCAGGCTGAAGGGAAGAAAAGCAGAGGGAGGATGGCAGCTTTCATCTGGGAGTGTGGTATCCCCAGGCGATCACACTGCAGAGTTCTGTTCCAGAAATCTGCTAATCCTTGCCTGCCCCTCATCGCTCCCTTTATAGGTTCGAAATATTCAGCATGTTCATTTTATTTCTCCTTCGCAACTTCTCTTTATATCTCTCCCCCAGCACCAATTTATCATCTTTATTTTCACATTTTCTCCAAAAGTTTCATTCCAGACCTATGCTGACACACTTTTTCACAACCTGTGATGATGATGCCTGACCCCAGCAGCTGGGATGAATGAGCATAATGCAAACACCTCTCGCAACAGCTTTCCTTTTTTTATATATTTTATTTTTTTCTAATACAAATACTCTTCCTAAATATTTTCCAATGGAGAAATATGGCATGTTAAGGTGTAAACACATAAATAGACCAGTCTCAGGTCCACTGATACCATGCAAGGGAGAAGGGGAATCCCTGAGAGAGAACTCATTACTCTTACACACAACGTTTTAGGAGAGATGGGGTGATTAGCTCAGTTCGCTTTGTTTTTAATTGCTGCACTTTAGGTGTTAGACAGTTATGCTACACCATCCATAGGGAATGCAGACATAGGTTTTTCTAAATGTGCTTAGCATGTCAACATTTTAAGCATCGGCTTGTGATTGTTCCCACTAAGGCTTGGGGAGAGAGGGGCCTCGGTATTAACTATTGAAAGCAGGGGGCCTAGTAATTGCTATTGAAAGCAGATCTGCGGGGTATTTGTATTCTTTGTCATGAAAGATGTTTACTGTATTCAGCATTTCGCTGATCACCCTATAGTGTCTTTTTTTCTTTTACATTCAAAATTCATTAAACAAAGTTGTGGGTTTTTTTTTTTAACAAAAAATGTTAGCACCGCTTCACATCAGTCTAGCTGACAGTGCGTTTGACTGCGCTTTCAGCCCATAGAGCTTTTTTCTTGTTCTAAACCAAAACGACAGTTAAAAAAGAATGTGTTTAAAGAAGGTACGCTGTAGCAGTTTATGCCATCCTTTTTCTTCACTGGACTCAGTTATGAAAATAAGTCCTATTACGAAAAGTGTGTTTCGAGAAACCAGTAAAGCACTCCTTCAGAGCTGCACTCCCCAAGTATTGCACTCTTCTCATAAAAAATGCTCTCTAAAAGAAACAGTAAGGCTGTGACTGACTACAAAAGCAAGTACAAATAAAGTTCAAATCTGTGAGGACATTAAAATATCTTTAGTTAAATCTCTCCATGCTGCAAAAAGAGAGATTTACTCTCTAGTGCTACCTTGTTGCATGTCAGCTTGGGAAAGGGTGTAGCTGGGAATATTAATGTATGAACGATGTGCCACTCCCTGTGCCAGAAGGGAAAAGAAGTAGAAGACCTTTCTCAGACCTTCCTTGGTATTTAACTGTGGAGTGGGGATTTTGGGGATAAATCTTTCTATTTCACTAAACAAATAAAATACTGAAAGAAGGGAAGTGGAGAGCCATCAAAACCAGGAGAAATAGAGAAGACAGTAATGAGAATACATTTCAGCACGCATTAGAAAACCTATTTTAAAATGCCATTTCACTGTTTTCCCCTCAAACAAGTTCAACTCTCCAGCTCTAAGCACCTTTAAGAAAGCCTATTTCTTCAATGTTCATTTTTGCATTAATGACTTCTGCTTGGATTTACAGTTTCACTTCCATTTTTATTATTAAAATATTACTCTCTATTCCTCATTGCTTATTACATAGAAATGATAGTTACTGCCTGTTTCACCTAAAAATGGGAAAGGAGAAATAGTAATCTCCTAGATACAAACTGGGACAGGAGTTAAGCAGCGTACTATAAGCAAACTAATCCCTATGAAGTTTGCTAAACACACAGAGATACTGCTGACAGATCCCATGTGAGAGCACGCATCCTTGCCACATGTAATATCAGACATAGATTAATAGGATTTTATTGACACAGATTCACCCTGGATATAAATTCAGTGCTTACTATTCTCCCAACACATCAGCAATCTACTGTCAAAGCCTAGAGTAAGGACAGGGACACTCCTAAAGGGTGAACAAGATGAGAAAAGTGGTAAAAAATGAGGGATTTCATGATCGCAAAATGATCAAGCACTGTTTCCTAGTGTAGGTATCCCAGTGTAAAAAGGAAAGGGAGATAAGTTGCAGAACTGAGGGAACAGTAGAAAAGGACAAGAGGGTCAGTTAAAGGGAAGAAAACAGCCCGACAAAATGTGGATGAGAAAGTTGCAGTATGTTTCCTGAGTTCCATGAAATGTTTGGAACATGCAGACCGAAAAATATTATACCGTAGCAGCACGCTCAGCAAGGTGAACCAGCAAGTGTTAGGCTTTCTGTGGAGTGGCTGCAGAAAAGTGCCCAGTGTCCAAGCAGTTAATGAGAAATTGGTGCTGAGGAGAACCTTTGCGAGCTGCTGCTCCCAAAGCTCTCCTGTATTTTAGATCAGTTCTTTACATCCACGATGTTTAGGGTTTGATGAGTTTAAGATACGGGCTATTTGCCAAGGCTGCAGGGCACAACCTCACACGCCACGGCTGCGGTCTGAGGCTCACAGGGGCCTCTTGGGAAGAGTGACCCCATGCAACTGGCCACAAAGCTGGAGTTGAGGCATGCTTACGAGTGGGGTGGAAAGTCTCACCCACACAGGATTGGGAAGAGAGCAACTAGCTCCCATCTGTTTTATTCTTGTTTGTTTGCTGGGGTGGCAATCATCCAGACATCACTCCAAGTACATTCGCAGCAGTAGCTACCCATTAGAGGGGTACACAGAGCGACATGGCTCCTTTGGTGCAAGGACATTGCCAGAAAAGGAGCTGACCGGCCAGTGAAACCCTACAGAAGACCCTCTGGCACTGCAGGAGCTCTGCCTAAAGCTACACCAGGATCTCCACTAACAAGCATCTCTCCCACCCCTCCTCCTTGCAGCAACCCTGACTCCAAAGAAACTTCTCCCTCAAACTTGCTAATCGTGTGCTGGGCGAGCAGGGGCCGGAGGTAGGAGAGGGGTGGAAAGGGCGAAGGGGGCCGGGGAGNGCCGAGGGGGGTAAAAGCGGGGCGGCGGGGCGGGGGAGCAGCGAGCGACCAGCCGGGGCTGCGCTACGGAGCAGGTGAGCGGGGCCAGGCCGGCAGCGGGGCCCGGGCACCCGGCACCCCGTCCTGGGGCCGGCACCGGGCGCGGGGCCGAGCCGAGCTTCACCTCACCTCGCTGTTCCACAGGTTGCACCAGTTGCCGGGATCGCTGCACAAACGAGCAAAACGTCGTCCGAAATGGCAGCCGAGGTGAGGGGGACCTTTGCTTCTCCGGCGGGGTGGTCTCGGGGTGCGGGGGCAGACCTTGGGCTCAGCTGTGCGGCAGCCCCAGCACTGCCGCGCTCGCTCGGGTGCTTCTCTCGACTGGTTTTCCTGGGTTTTAAGTGGAGAAGGGGACAGCAAACATTTGCTGCAGTATTTCTGACAGCCCTCCTCTGATTCTGCTGAAAGCCCACGATAGCGAAGGTATTCCCAGACACCCCTTCCCACCCCATCCCCTCTGCCGCTCACCCCAGGGACTGCTCTCCCAGCGAGGAGCTGCAAAACTTCCCTTTCAACTCCGATTTTCCCAAATCTGACAAACCTACTTCAAAAATAGATCTCCATCACCCCGACCTCCGCAGGCTCTCTGCCGCCCTGCCCTCAGGCACGCTGGGGAACGGCCCCCGGCCCCCCGGCCCCGCCGCCCGCTGTCCATGGTAGCTCGGCGGGCGGCCCGGCAGCCCGGCGCCGCGCTGCTTCAGAGCCCTTCCCGGGGGTACTGCGGGCCCTGGGGTTTTGTCTTTCCATTCTACCCGAACATTTGCAATAGCGAAAGGTGCCCAGACCTCGCTGCAGCTGGTACCTTAACCAGTTTTATGCTGATTTAGTGCCAAAGCTTGCAAGCACACTGTGAATGCGGGCGATGCTTCAAACGCTTTATACTTACAGGAGTGTTTTAGAGGATGTGGCTTGTGCTGGCCCACAGCTCGTTGTCAACCGAGTATTTTCTTATAGTCTCCCTAAAAGAGTGAGGTTTTTTAATTATTACTTCAAGTAACAGTAGATACGAGCTTTCACACTGTCCCTGACTGCCTTTCTTTCGCTGCAAAAAGACTATCAAAGGGTCAGTGAGCAGATCCTTGCTGGTCTTGCACCATATGCCCTGATACTCGTTTTCGAAGACAAGACATACTCCCTCCAGAGTCTTACAGGAGTAAAGTACCTTGGAATATCCCTGAGCCAGATCTGACAGCTCAAGGGCAAAATTCCAGTGACAGTGACGTGCTCTCCACCTCTACAACTACCTACCAGAGCTCTTGAAGTTCTGCTCAGTGGTATAGCCCTGGAAAAACATTCCTGAGGATGTCCTCGGTTTTAATTGGATATAGAGTAGGATGGACTGATTTTTAGGGAATATATTAGTTAGTCTTTTGAATGGCCTCTTAACTTCATTACTTGCAGGGGGATAAAATGATGGGAGGAAGGTTTGTCGGAAGTACGGACCCAGTCATGGAGATGCTCAGCGCTTCCATTACCTTTGATCAGAGACTGTCCGAAGTTGATATCCAGGGGAGCATGGCTTATGCCAAAGCCTTGGAGAAGGCTGGCATCCTAACTAAAACCGAGCTGGAGAAGATCCTGAGTGGCCTGGAAAAGGTATTTTTTTCTTTATATCTGTCACGTGCGCTGGAATGAATGGCTACTTTTCTGACAGCATCTGTAGTAGCCTCTCTGAGTTGCCCTCAGTAGACTTGGAGGCATATGGGTAGGAGATCAGTGCTCATATTGCACCCCGCTCAAGGCACCAAAGCCCAGCAGTAGGACGGGAACCAGCTGAGAAGCCCCCCGTAACAGCCCAAAGCCCTGATGAGCACATTGTCAATGCTCACAATGGCAGCCCCGGGGCCTCGGTGAGGTGGCTCAGGGTGACCTGCCCGCCCGTCCTCTTCAGACTGAACATTCACCAGGAATTGTTTCAGGGTGAATTAGGAATATTCTTTTTCTGCTGGCACTTGGGATCCTTTTGGGTCTGGCTGCCTGAGTTAGTAGGAGGCAATGCATAGCATTGTATAGGGGTGAAGAGAAGTCCGCAGCTAAGCGCTTTTTTAAAATAGCCATTGTTGTTGCTCACCCGCCACAGACAATGGTGAGTCTATACAATGTTTGTATAGGAAAATCTTTGTGGACAATGCTAAAGCCATCACTGACATTGCAGCTCACATTTTCACAGCAATGCTTAAACCCTCCTATAGCCATAACGCTGCAGGATCATCAGGGTAGAGAGGTGAATCCCACCAAGCACAGTATGGAATAGCAGGATGTAGCCAGCAGCCTGGAAGAACAGCAGGGCCAGAGATCGCGTGAGACTGAACACTTTGGTTTCCATCGAGATGGCAGAAGTTGGTACTTGCTGGGGACACTTCCAGCCCCCACGTGCAGCAGGCAGCAGTGGTGGCTGACTGGTGTTTCTGCTGATGTTTGTAGATCTCTGAGGAATGGTCTAAAGGAGTCTTTGTGGTGACCCAAACCGACGAGGATATCCACACTGCCAACGAACGCAGACTAAAGGTTTGGCTCCTCTAACCTCTTGTTCGCATTCCCTGTCAGAGATCTGCCTGACATGAAGTGCAGGTGCCTCTGCCCCTCTGTGAAATTGTGCACCAGGGGTTTCAGTGCCCCAAGGTGCAGAAGAATCAAGTGTCTCCACAGCCCCTTTTGTGGAGGAGGCACTGTTCAAGCAGAGAACCCAAACCTGCCCTTCCCCAGCAGGAATCCCACAGCTACTCATGGGATCCTAGTCCTGAGTCCCTTCCAGGCAGGGAGGGGGTCTGTTCATGTGGAGTCTCCTCCTTGGCATACAGAGGTGCTGACAGAAATCCTCCTCTTGTCCTCAGGAGCTGATTGGCGATGTAGCTGGAAAGCTGCACACTGGAAGAAGCAGGAATGATCAGGTATGTACAGAAACTCTTTTTTCCCTTTTATGCTCCTCCACCTCACTTCAGGAAACCTCAGACCAGAACAGCCTTTGGCTCTCTTCCTGGAGAGCAAGATATAGTGACATTACCAGATCAGAATGACCAAATAATGAGAGGATGATGCATCTTCCCACCACATGGAACAAGGAGAGGTTTACTTTGCAGTAAAAGTGGCCTGCCAGGTATGTCATATTCTGCTTTGACTGACTGTGGCTGATCTCCTGCA
>VWZZ01000028.1:0-10269 GCA_013399095.1 Psophia crepitans
TCGCGTGCCAGCCACCGAGGCTCTCGGGCGCAGGAAGGGTGCCCATCCCTTCGGTAGTAGCTATTAAATTATTATTCAGGAGGACAGGGTGAGCCAGAAGTGAATGCTCACTGATGTTCTCAAAATCTAGAAACTATTGGGATGCCCTCCCTCCTTCTCTCCCTCCCTCCAAGAAAACTGCCAGGTAGCTGATATAAAACCAGCAAAAAGAAGCACTTCTTGTCACGGCACACAGTTCTAGCACGGAGCTGGGGCAGATGAATGCTGTGGGGTGCCAAGGTATGAATGTCGTCAAAACGAGATTCACCTCATTAGCTGTGAGATTTCCCATTATCGGCTATTAAAGCAACGGCCCATACGCACACAGATGCTCGGGGGCTCAGTCCCCAAGCCACTCGCGGACTGTTGGGGGACAGTGTATCACAGAAAAGATACAGGAGATGAAAAGAGGAAATTATTTCCCTAAGCAATGTAACTGGCCACACTTTGAGGACAATAAATCACACCAAGCTTTCACCTGGCTGCGGTAGTGGCAGCTCTTACCTTCCTGCTGTTTTGGGGAGGATCAGGCACAGTTAGCCCGTCTGCAAACATGTGACTACTTTTGGGCTTTTTCATGATTTTCAATTTCAAAGATTATATGGAGAAGCATTCAATGAAAATTTCAGTTCATCCTTTCTTCTTCACAACGGAAGAGACATTGCAGGGCATATTATGTTTTCTGTTTTGAAAATAGAAATGCATTAAAAGATCTCCAGCAGGATACTGATTTGTCATGATGTAACCAATTCTAATAGCTAAAAGATCAATGTAAACTCTATTTTCTAAATACCACAAGTTTATTAATGTGAAATACCCAGACAGCAAACTTTGTATTAACTGATTTTTTGAACTTCTAATATTTTCAAGGCATTGTCAGCCCAATTAGCTGTTGAGCGTATGTTTTGCATTTCAGAATCCATATACCATTTATCTGAAATAAAGAGACATGAAGGGGATGTGAGTCATTAGTCATAGTCAGGAAACATATTTCTGAAAAAGTAATACATGACCAGTTGCCAGCAAGTAGCAATCTGCTACATACACAGACAAAGTATGTTATAAAGCTACGTGCTTTAATGATAGTCTTTAAATGTTAAAATTGTAAACTGTAATGGAAGCAACATTTCTCTAATGGAATATTTAATGTCACTTAAGACCCACTAAGGACTGCACAATGGTTCTTACACCAGTGGGAGCTGGGTAAAAGTGCACAGGGTCAGTGTAGCACAGTAAGGTCTGACGTCAAGCTGGTATGTAAAGATGCGCATACTGTTAAGTGCAGGAATAAGCCTCGTGTTTCAGTGACGTTCTCTTGGGTGTAAACTTGAACAAATGCTTGTGTCCTAGACCTTACAATCCTGTGCCCTCCATCCTTTCTCACAGACAGTGACATTTCTTACACACCTCTAAGAGGAGAAGTATGGTTTTGGCCCAAATCGGTACCCTAACACACACAACTTCCCATCTGTGGTGACTATCAGCATGCATGTACCTGGTTTTCTTACTCTTTGAGAGTTACTGGATTTTTCACGTGGCTGGGCACTACTGAGTTCAAACAGGTTGTATTCATTGGGTGCTGTTCAGTAATAATTATAATTGTGTATAATTATGAGGAGTTATGGAGATGTGAAAAGAAAAAAAAAAAAGGACTCAAATAGTCTTTTTGGTTAATAAGGGTATTGACAGACTCTTTAAAAAGCATTTTTACCCTAAAGCTAAACATTGTAATTGCCAATGTAATAACAATATTTTGTTAAGGAGCTAGCAAGAAGCCTGTTCCGCTGGGGAAAGTCAGTTGGTGGATACCAATATGTGTAAGTAGAGATTCATTCCAGGGCTTACAGCATGGTCATCAGCATTCCTGGCTTAAGGTCCCTGGACTGCAGAAATTACTAAAAGATCAAATTAAAAGTTCTGTGGCATCTTCGTTTAAAATTTAATCATATTTCAACAATCCAGAATTTTCTGAAGCTATAGAAGAGTTGGCATTGTGAGCAACAGGCGTGAAAGCCTCAGTCATAGCCATATAACAAATTAAAGAGCATCTTTTTGTCTTATTTTCTCTACTCTAGGTAGGTGTAAATGTCTGTCAAATAGTCTAGGTGAAATGTTTTCTTTCAAAATATCAAAACTGCATCTTCTGTTTCAGAGCAAAAAGCAAAATATGACTAAAGACAGTTCATGACTGTAGGCAACAGGTGTTCCTGAAGTGTAAATTAACTTGGATTTTGGTCAAAAGAATAACATGTAAAAAATATTCTAGCAGCATATAGTAAGAAAGTGGGAGATGTTGCAAAGGAAAAAAAAAATCACTGAATCCATGAGGTCAGATATAGCTTCAGACATAAAGCGTAGAAGGACATAAGGGTAGAATAGTCTATTACAGGAGATAACATACAGATCAAAATAGGTGGCTGTGTTGACAGGAAACTAGCACAACAGATTTGCTAGTCCTCTTCAGTGCTAGTCCTCCAGTGTCATCCCAAGAGGACTGCAGAGACTGAATAAGCATTACCCTTTTAGGTGAATATAACGCGCTATTGTCTGCATACCCTGTGCCGTTCAAGCTGCCAACCTGAAGAACATCATCTGTGGAAAGCATAACAAGCACCTAACTCCTGAGGAAACAGAAAGTTTCAAGTTTGGCTTCAGTGAACTGCTGTTAGTGCGATCAAGAATAAAACCTTCTTGAGATTAAAGAAATAGTTGGTCCAACAAATCAGGTAGCTGGTGAGCTAAACTTGTCTACAGTTTGGGATCTTTAATTAATTACGCTGTCTCGGACTGACTGGCTGACTTACAGTGCGGTACTTACAGCTTTTGTGTTCCCTTATGTGCCCCTCCAAGGCCACAGGAGACAGTGCAGCAGTTGGAAATGGTGCCGAAGTAGAGTCTCCCTCCATACCATAAGTTGTGATGCCAGAACAGTCTGGTACGGAAACCTGAATCCAAACTTATTTAAAGATACTCGGACTTTTTAATTGGCTTCTTATTACCTCTCAACCAAAGTCATACAAGACAGAAGACAACAAAGCTGTAGCTGTGCTAGTCACTGAACCAGGCTAGGGCCCATTCCTGCCCCTGAGGACTTGCATCTTTAATGCCTCGCGTCGTTAATGCCTTCCAAAAACAGAGCAGCATCACACGTGCTGCCTGGCAGGATCAGCCCCGAGCCCACGCAATTCCCCAGGCTGGGCTCAGGTGTATCTGGCACAAGCGCTGTTTGGCACAAGCCAAAACCCTGCCAGGAAGCACGTTCATGGCTGAACACCACATGGCTGCATGCAGTGGGCTAGAACCATGCCCGGGCCCTCTGTCACACCGCGAGACAGAGGTAGCTTTAAGACAAGGAAAAGGTGCGCAATCGGAAAGTCAAGGGGTAGCTGGCAGTATGCAAAGAGGGAAATGAAACGCGTATCGGCAGGGAGTGGAAAAACAAAGTTATGCTGGATGGGAAGAGAAGAAATGCTGAGGCGGAAATCATCTCAGTTCAGGAAGCACTTAATAATATGTTTTCAGTTAAAGCATATGCTTCAATATTTTCTTGCCGATAGTCTGCCTGCCTCAAGTTGGGCATATATTTGAGCAGCTTACTGGGCTGGGGCTCTGCAGTGAAGTTTCACAAGCTGCTTAAAGTGGTATAAGTCCATGGTGTCACTGGGAGAGATGAGCTTCCACTTCCTGATGTCCCGAGCCCTGTTGTTCCACACTCTGCCCTGCCGGCATTAGTATGTGTGCGAGCAGCAGCATCAGCGGCACCAGCCGTGCACTTGCACGAGGGGCTGGAGGGCGCGAGCAGCAGAGGCGAGGGCAAAAGTGGCTTCTGCAGCATCTGCAACTCATCCAGACACAAGCTGAAGACACTTGTCAAACCGCACTCGGTGTGTCCTCACCCACTCCGCTCCTTCTCCTTTAGCAAAGATAAAGAGAGATTTCAAACTTACCATGGATCGGCCGCCTGAGCCTTCACAATCTTCTTCTCAAGTAGTTAAATAAGCACCATATCTCTCTGCAGACATGGTGTAAGAAATAGATCCATCTACGTGACTGGAAACAAATAAAAAAGTATTAATTTGCATTTTCAGAACAAACATATCTAAAAATTGTGGATTTTTTTTTCCTGAAGAAGTGCCTGACAGATGGTTTGAGTGAGGAGTGGTGAGGCGCTCGCACAGTACCAATTTCCTCGTGTTCTGTCAGCTATTTGCGGTTTCTGTTGCACACATTAAACATTGAAAGCACTGCTCCTTCATAAACTTCAACTTTACCTTTTAGCATCTAAGAAAACAATCTTTCAGATCTCCCATATCGATACCACTGTAATGATACTGCTTGAATTATTGGTCTCCATCGTTGAATGTACAGTGCGTATATAGACTAGTTCATTACTCAGGAAGAGACAATAAAATAGCACCAACCATTTAAAACCTATTAATCTGGATAGCATCATTAGCATAAACAATACTTTATTATTACCAAATTAAATCCATTATAAGTATCTTGAGTATCCAGCCAGGTTAGTAACAGACTAAAGCTAGCTACACAAATGACTGTACTGCTTGATGGAAAATTTTTTATAGTGGTATACATTAATCTGACTTTTAGTGTGCTGTACTGTTATTTATCACTCTGATAAACTGACTTTTATAACATGTAAAACAGCTAAACATTTTATGAATGAATAGTTAGAATGTTTTTGTAGGTTCTGCAATTCGTTTTTTTTCTCTTTAGGGACTAGATATTTTCTAACACATCCCAGTTCCACCAGTCAGATAATCCTTGATCACTGTGAAACTTAACTACATATTTTTGCCTTCAGATTTTACAGGACCTAGGTTAAAGAAAGTGGCAATGAAGGTGAAACGTAAAATATTTGAAAAAATAGGATGCTAAATGGGTGCTAAATGGATATTCCAGCTGACAAGGCTATGGTGTTGTCACTGTTCCCGTGGAGTCAGAGCCCTGCTAGCACTGACCGAACATGCACGTGCTAGTCTGTCGGGACAGACTAGGATTCAGACTTCTCAGAAAAGATTTCAGATATTTAGAATGGACAGAATAAAATCGGAGATTTACAAAGGAGAATTTTCAGAAGAAAGGTAGTTTTTTTACTTGTTTAACAGAAACGTGTATTTTTATCTTTCTAACGAGAAAGAGTTTTCGTATCAGTTAATTGACTTGACTGTTTTAAAAGCCTGCTATTTCTTCTAAGTGCTACTTATGCCACTTATTGTATATATGTCTAGGTAATGCATGCTAAAATGTAGGATTCTGCTAAAAGCCAGCTCCAGACTCCTCTGAAGATTCTGCCAGCAGAAGCTGTCTCTTTATTGTGGCTACTCTTCCTGCGGTGTGTGACTGCCTCTAAAAAGATTATTCTCCCAGGCCTTCTGTATAAGCCAGAAAATAGGCCTTTTCTACAGATGTGAGGGTGAAGCTAAAAGATGATGACTTCACTTTGTGCTGGCAGGCAAGAAAATCAGGAGGAGCAGACATCCCTGGTGCTTTCTGTGGTCTTTCTGATAGAGTGGCTGCAATTTCTTCCTTTTTTGAGCATTTCCACCACACGTGGATGGGGTTTGTGTACAGAATGGCAAGTGGAATTGAGAACTTGATTCTTTTTATCAGAAGTCAGAGGTCAAAAAATTGCTGTCATTGACTGCAATTGCCTCCCATATATATAGATTCACGTCATTATTTCCCAGTGCTCTTCCTAGGGCAGTAGAGCTAGGCTTTCACGGGGACAAAGATGGGATATGTCGCTTGAATCCCAGAGAGGGGAGATTTCTGTCACTGCCCTGGACTTTCCTCATGCAATTGGAGAAGAATGTGGTAGGATCAGCGTCACGTTTAACCATCCCCCAGTCTCGGTCCGATACCTTACTCCATAGGTGGGATTGCAGGCAAGGAACCAGAACAAACACCCAAGGCCCCGGGAGATCACGAGTCCACCGGGATAAATTAAGACGCAGCACCGATGGGCTGGCATGGGAAAGAAGGCACCGTGCTGCTTCCGTTTGCCAACTGCTCCCATTTTCCTGGTACCAGCCGCATCGTTGTACTCACTACAAAGGTTTTTTCCCCTGAAGTAAGAGGTCCCTTCTGACAAACTGATGGGGTAATAACTTATAATCCCGAATCAGATCAGCTGACAGTAAATCTACTCGGGATGTGTTGTTTGAAGGACGTGAATAGGTGTTGCTGTTTTTCAGCCTGAAATAACTTTGCTTTCCTGAATGCAGTATGAAAACCTGCCAAGAAGACTATCGCAGCTGAACCTGTTACAAGACTGACAATAAGATACACCTCGTACTTTAAGCTGGCCTCTTACCACTTTTTCCAAGGTTCAGCCATAACAATCATTCTTTTGAAAGTCATATCATTTTGTGTAATTTTCCTATGTAGCATGACTCAGTTGCTTAAAAGTCTTTGAAATTCAAGAAGGAAAGAATCTAATGGAACCCAAAGCAAATCCTATTGAATTTTAAATCTCAGGGCATCTCTCAGGCTCACTTTTTTTTCCCCTTACAACTTGGGTAAATAAATTTAATATGACCATAAGACATGTAGCTTTCTCCCCCAAAATGAATAGATTACATAAAAGTGAATCTTTTTTTCTGCCAGTCCTTTGAGAAAATAGTTTTTGTTGGTTAAACTGAGTGGATTTACATTCTGATCTTTTTGGCTACGTTTCTACTACAGCCCAATCAGCCTGTGCATCTACAGAGACGGAGACATGCCTACTTCGTTCACTGTTTCACATTTTAGTCCTCTTTTAAAGCAAGAGCACATTCAGCAATCAACTGAATTACATTATGTAAATACACTTTTGATCTATGCAGCAAAGATTCCATGTTTTCTCCCAGTGAGGTTGCCCCGGTATTGAGCAGGAACCCTCACAGCGTGGCCCTGCATAGCTTTCCACCCTGAGCGGGAGGGGGGAAGTTGAAGGGACAGTGGGAGCACTGGTCCTTCTCCACATTCACTTCAAGCAGGATCTCGACTGCCATGGCTTACTCCAAGGTCTACATGTGCCCCAGCGACAGAGCCGCTGCCGGAGCAATCACAACCAGAGCGTGCTCCTGGCTCCATCTGCTCTCTCCCTGCACAGCCCCCGCGCAGGGCTGTTAGCCACCCCCCTGCAGGCAGAGCACCATGTGCTCTTGAGGCCGGCTCTGACCATGCTTGCAGCCAGGCGTGCAGGGCCATGGCTGAAGAAGCAGGAGTCTAGGCTGGGGCAGAGCTAGCCAGCTGGTCACGGGCCTGACCTGTGGTGAGGAAACATCTCTTGCAGGAGAACTTTGCTGCGGCCTGAGCAGGAACCTTCTGGCCTCGCTGAACAGGCAGAGATTTTGCTCTTGCAAATATGCCCCAACGACATGTTGGGAACATGCCCCAAAGTCCAGTCTATATTTTCATGAGAAGGGAAACTTTCTCTGGACAAGGAGGTTTTTGTTACCAAGGGAGGAGATAGTGTCAAGTATCAGTTCCACGGGCTGCGTCTGGAAACTCGCCTTAACCAAGGAAGAACATTATTATTAATGGGAACCCAAATCTTTACTTACATGGCTTAGTGCTAGTGACCGGTGTGACTAACATGATCAATACTTTCAACCAGGGCGGTCTTTGTTTTGCGTAAAAACTTAGCATGTAGATAGGAAAAGAGGGCTTCCCTGTATCTCCATGGCATTAGCAAGGTTTTGATTTCTTACTGAACTTAGTTTAAGTCCTGCCAGTCAAGCTTTAGCCATACGCACTGGGAATTTTCTGGTACTGCTGGTGAATGATGTTCTTCTGGCAAGTAATAACTGTCTAATTTTCAGTAACAACATTCATCCCAATGTTTGGTTTAGTTCCAATGGTACCACTTTGAAATCTTCCTCATGAACTTCAATTATAATATCTAATATTCTTATATTGATAGTTCTGCAAGATGCAAGTGCTGGCAAAAAACAGAGAGTCAGTTTTCTGACTAAAAGCCTTTCAAAAAAATTAATTTTCCGTTGTGTCCATAGAAAAGACAAAGAGACCTGAGAAGAAGATGTGGCCTAGTAGCAATTTTCCCTGTGAGGAACTGAATCTGGAGAACTCACTCAGAGTATGTGGAACATCTGAATGTATCACACTGGATCCCTGCATTCCTGTTATGAATTTACACTAACCTGACTGTTTCACATGTTTAGCTCCTCTGGACTACAGCTGTAAGTGCTGGAGACCTCCTGAAACCTCTGGCCATGTTGCATTGTTCCTGGCTCTGGCAAACTAAGGCACAAATGAGCTTTTACTACATTCTCAGAAGAGCTATTTTTAAAGACTGTTTTCTCTGCTAACAATCTTTCATTTGCTCAGGAAAGTCACATGTGCCCATCCAGGGGGAAAATGAGCTGGCTGTGCTTATGTAGAATTAGGCAAGTAAAAAAGGAATATTGAATTCAGGAAAATGCATTTTTAATAGTCTTGAAATTATTTGCAAATATTTGTTCAAATGTTTGAATACTTTTGCCTGCAAGGTGCTTTTGGGAAGTGGGGAGGATCGTATTCACAGAACTGCAACAGGAATAATGGAGGTTTTCCCCACATCCTTCTTCCCCTTTCTCCCTGTTTTTTAGTTAATAATTTAAGGGTCACAGTGCTCACCCAAGATATGAGCAACACAAGTTCGGTTCGTTGTCTGAGAGAGTAACCTAACAACAAGGTCAAAAAGTCATGGGTATGAGTATGAATGAGGCAGAGAAGATTCAAACTAGCTCTTCCACCATCTTCACAAGGGAGCCTTAATGGCTAAGCTGTAGGGTAGTTGAATTTTCTACTGCTGACAGTTTTACCTTCGTATAAAACAAGCTGTCAGCAGCCAAGGTCACAATAAGCCCTCAGTCTTGCTTCAGAGATGAAACCTGAATGCTAATCTCCAAAAGAAAGAGTATTTTATTATTTATACAAAATCCACAGTCACTGAAAATAATTAAAATAACCCTTCCCCACCCAAACATATAGAATAGAATAGAATAGAATAGAATAGAATAGAATCATTAAGGTTGGAAGTGACCTCAAGGATCATCTAGTCCAACCATCCCCCCACCACCTATTACCCACTAAACCACGTCCCTAAGTACCATATCTAACCTTTCCTTAAACACCCTCAGGGATGGTGACTCCACCACCTCCCTGGGCAACCCGTTCCATATCTCTTAGCATGTTGGAGAGAATAAGAAATGGGAGCTACAGATTTTAGTCTGATTTGCTTGTGGAAAGAACTGAACCAAGCTTTCTCATATACT
This sequence comes from Psophia crepitans, assembly GCA_013399095.1. Taxonomy (NCBI): domain Eukaryota; kingdom Metazoa; phylum Chordata; class Aves; order Gruiformes; family Psophiidae; genus Psophia; species Psophia crepitans. The sequence continues at coordinate 9,321 of VWZZ01000028.1, forward strand.
TGGTGACTGCTTTAACCCCTGGATTATTCAGAGAGAAAGAGTTCATCTTCCAGTTGCTTGTGTCCATCCCTTCCTCTGCTTTCCCTCAGCCATCTTTCCTACCATACAATGTTACAGATCAAACTCAAAGGTTTTTCACATTTAAGTTATTTGTATATCTCCTTACAGACCAACAGTTAGATGGCAATTTGCTATCCAGTTGCTGCTGCAGACCTCTCAGGTTGAACACCAGGAATTGGGGGAACCATGCAAGGCAGGACAGCAGGACTTAAATACTGCAGTCCCCATAAAGAGATGAAATGCAATGTATTATCAAAAGTAAGAAGCATCTTAGAACACCACTCAGTAAGCACAAAGGAAAAATACAGTGTTAATTAGACTGCTAGAATCTACAACACAAGACTTTTACTTGACTGAACCATAGAATCATAGAATCGTTAAGATTGGAAGAGACCTTAGGGAACATCTAGTCCAACCGTCCCCCCACCACCTATTACCCACTAAACCATGTCCTTCAGTACCACGTCTAACCTTTCCTTAAACACCCCCAGGGACGGTGACTCCACCACCTCCCTGGGCAACCCGTTCCAATGCCCGACCACCCTTTCCGAGAACAAATTTCTCCTCATCACCAACCTGAACCTCCCCTGGCGCAACTTACAGCTGTTCCCCCTTGTCCTGTCGCTAGTTATCTGCGAGAAGAGGCCGACCCCCAGCTCGCCACAAATTCCTTTCAGGTAGTTGTAGGGGGCAATAAGGTCTCCCCTGAGCCTCCTCTTCTCTAGACTAAACAAGCCCAGTTCCTTCAGCCGCTCCTCATAAGACCTGTGCTCCAGCCCCTTCATCAGCTTTGTTGCCCTTCTCTGGACACGCTCCAGGGCCTCGATGTCTTTCTTGTGGTGAGGGGCCCAAAACTGGACACAGTACTCGAGGTGCGGCCTCACCAGGG
>VWZZ01000028.1:38240-60789 GCA_013399095.1 Psophia crepitans
AGCTTTAGAAAATATATTTCAAATTCACAGTTTCAGTGGAGTTGGACTGACCAACTGAAAACAAAACATTTGATTGTCTTCATTAAGATACTTGAACAAATTTACATTACAAAGCAATTAGCTGTTCGAGCAACAAGTTATTATTCAGAAGTATTTTGCCAACTGTATTAATTGAGAAGTTATTTTCCTTTAGCAAGGGCGAGACTAATGTCATGAGAACAACATAATATTGAAAGATGTGTCTTACTCATAAATGTTACCCTTACTTCTTAGGAATTGTACCTGTGCTGTGTGACATAATGAAAGCAAACTTGAATTTGAAACACAAAAATAAAAGTCAGGAGGGGATGTGATAACAAGTCAGATCCAGAAAACAACGGTTTAATGTCTTTTTTTCTTTTTTTTTTTTAATTAGTTACATCCCGATTGCAGGGATTAATAAGTATTTTAAAGAAGTAACCAAATAAGAATAAAACATGGTACAAGCAAAGTCTTTTGGCCAGTCTTTCGCTCTTAGACCTGGTATTTTGTCTGTCTTGGGTCCAGTGCTCAGTGAATGTGACTAAACAGCGTTTGCCAAACAAAGTGCAGGGATGGAGGTAAACCTGTTTTATGAGATGCTTATTTGTGTGGTGTGCCTGTATCTCAGTGGTGTATTTTCAGACAAGGTCTCTTTGGCTGCGTTGCGGTGCGGACAGCTGTGAGCCCTAGTTCTGAATCACTCCAGTGTCTTCTGTACCTCTCAGGGTGCTGGCCTTGAGTGTATGTATCTTGTGTGGGAGAAGACGTATCCTTGGTATTCAGCATTCCATAGAGTAGACTGACCATTTTGAAGTACTCTTTTTAAGCCAGGTAGATGGGTATTCAGCATTATGAATCAGACCTGGAACAGCCCCATCTTTTATTAATATAATGTCTCCTGATTTACTGCAGGAAGCCACTGAAATGATTAAGTGTACCAGCAGTCTGCATAAAATGCCTGGGTGACCTCCAAAGCACTATGACAAATATCAAAGGAAAATTTTAAAACCTGTATGATCAGCTTAAGGAAAATTAAAGCCATATCTCCGTTTGTTGGAAATGCTGTTAGAGTAGGGAGACAGGTAGTGGCTGCAAAGTGGCAGAAGATCTGGGCCACATCTCTTTCTGCATGACCTAAAATGAATGAGTACTCTGGGTAGAAAGTATCTTTCCACTGGAGTTTGCTTTGCAGTTTTCCTCCTTGGTGGTCTTCCCAAAAGAAATCAGAGGCAAAAAATATAAACAGCTGAAGAGTGTCTATTCCAAATAGCCAGTCTTGTCTGTTCTCTGTATGGATACTTATTTTTGTACCATCTCCGTTCTCCATCTTCCAAGAAAGAAGCAATGCACGTTGGAGATCTTCTGATTTCTCTTTAGGACAAAATTACTAAATCCTGGTAGCAAGTATCTTTCTTAGAGTAAAATTGCTTTGTAGTGTCATTGCACCTTTTATTACAAGATCTCAAAGCACTTAGGAAATAGTAGCTAACTAAGCCACACAACGTCTCTCTGCAGAGAGGCGCAGAGAGGCATGATTTAAACCAAATGCAAGCCCAGCATACAAGACACTGAAATTGGCTGGACATATAGTCATTAAAATACTTAAGGAATTATCTTAGTTGGGTAATCTGTATGTTAAAGCATTGTTAAACTCAGGTGGTCCAAGAGGTGATTTGTGGGAGAGAGGCTGCCCATAGATTACTCCTGTTCAGCTTTTGGGGTTTTTTGCAGGGTGGGACTGGAGTAGAGACTGGCTATTCAAGCAGCTCTGTCCAGATAATCAAACATCACCTCCAGTCTGACCCATCTCACCCAGTGATTCACTTGCTGCTGTTGCTATCCGCAAAGAGATGGGAAGCGTGTGGACATTGCCACCAGGTGTGAATGAAGGCACATGCTACCCCTTGGTGGAGCAGGAGCAGCCTGACTCCACGGTGATTCCTGTTTTGGCCCCACCTTCTTCTGCTCTCCAAGATAAGAGCTGTATTCTGTTTTGGCCTCAGCCCTTCCCCGTGTTGCAACAGACACCGTCCTCAAGCCGTGCCCACCCAGCTGTTGAAAGCAAGAGATGGGGAGAGCAGCATGCTTGTTTGCATGACGGATGTAGGCAGGTGCATTTGATGGTATAGGAAGGGTGAGCTGAGTCCAGCCTGCTGATGAGGGAGAAAGGAAGAGACACAGCTATTTAAATGGTAGAACGTAGGCTGCTGCCATGGGTGCAGAGTGGGTGGTTGCTGCAGCAGAGCATCAAGAGGGATAGCTGCAGCAGGGAGAGTTGACCTTCAGGAGTAGAAGAGGAGGCCACAGACCGGAGCATGTCCCCTGTGCATGCTGAGTTCAGGGCATCCGCACTCTGCAACAGCTGTGGGGATTATTGTCATGTACCTGCGCTGTGTAGCACAGGCAGCATAAAAGAAGAATCTCACAATACAACCTGATGGGTGTACACTGTGAAGTTAAGCTCTGTGTGAGCAGTAGGTGTTTATCCAGAAGAACCCAGGCATTCAGCAGCCTGGACAAGTACCATGACTCCTCCTGTGCTGCCTGGAGACAGCTTCTAGCTGGAAAGAGGGAGAAATGAATGTAGGGTAGCTCTAGCCTACATGGTGAACATGTAGGTTAGCATGGGGGCTTCCACCCACATGACCTACTTGTGGAGCAGCTTCTTTTCTGAAATAAACAGTGCGATATTGTCCATGCCTGTTTGAGTAGGATGTGTATTTCTGTTGGCTGGAAGAAAGGAAGGTACAGTTGTCAAGCCCAGATGGAGGCTTTGAAATATACATGATAGTGGCAGCTGTGTGTGGGAAGAATGACTTGAAGTGTGTTGAGGAGGAGGAGGCTTGTTTACTGCGCTACTGTCTTCATGTAGCTGCGGAGTTGAATGGAGAGAGAAATGGGGAATGTGTTTTGTGTCCATGGATTATTGCTTCACTGTGCTGAACAGTTTTTTCTCCAATATTCATTGTTTGTTTGAAAATTCATGAAGGATGAGTGAGTTGCAGTGAAGGAGGTTGCAAAGAAGTATTGTCAGTATTTCCCCAGTCCCGGATCCTCGTGGATCAAGGCCCTGTATTCCTGAGCTGGGCCCTTCTTCCCTGAAGGGTCCTTCTCGAAAGCTGGGCTTCGGAGAGGAACGTGTCATTCTGGCAGCCTTTCCGATACTGAATTTTGTCTGTGCCCGTATTTATTAGCCTGTTTTGTAGTCTGTGGTTATGTAAACGCTTGAGCCTATGTGCCACTGGCGCGTCAGGGCCCTGTTTGGTTGCCGCCATTGGCAGTGGTGCTCAAGGGTTGGCTCCAGGTGCGCCTGAGCCGAGGGGGCAGCTCACCCTCTTCCTCCTCAGGGAGATGAGGGGCAGTCCTGGGCAGATGGGTGAGGCCTTCCAGCCAAGCCCTGCCTATGGGCAGCCGGCCGCATGGTTCTTGGGCACCCGCCTTCATGCAGGGGAGGGGGGCTGGGATGCGTCCTTCCTCTCCCTGCTTGTAAACGCAGCCCCTGGTGGCTGAGCCGGGGCAGCCCACGCAGGAAGTGCAGCTTTTGTCTGTGGAGGGCGTCACCCTCTTTCAGGGAAAAAAATGCCAATGCCAATCCTAGCCCAAAGGTTTTGAGATACATACAGGAGAGTATATGTATATGTACTAATGATTATATATAAAAGAATGGACACAGGGGATACAGCAAAAAGTATTGTGCTGATGCAGTGAAGTAGAACATGTGTCAGGCTAATTCACAAATTTTTGCGTTTTATATGTTTTTAGATTTATGTTTTGTGTTTACGGTTTTCAGTCATCTCGTTAATTATTACCTTTCTGTGGGGAGAATAAGGGTTTACGGCTTACTCTTTTTCTCACAAGAATGTTTTTCAAGCATGTTTTATAATGAGTACATTTTTCACATTCCCATCCCAGAGCATGAAATTAATCTTCTCTGAATAACTTCATAGTATCTCTTTCAGCTATGTGGCCTAAAAAAGGTCTTAGACTTAATTAAAGAACACTGGTCTAAAAAGAAAGTCTGAAGATGTAAAGTGGTCTATTAAAAATATATCCAAAAGGCGTGAGTGAACCCTACTAACAAACCTCTGGAGTCAGAGTCAGTTTTGGCGTCAGCCGTTTTACTCTGCACTACTGCTTTGTTCTTCCTGTGCTGGACCCAGCGGTGTAAGACTACCTTTGCTCTTTAAGCTCAGATAAGGTTGTGTATCTGCTTCCACTGAACGCCAGTTAAATGTAGTAGATAGCTTCCAGATACACCTAATTTTAAGAGTAGCTGCCATTTTAATCTGTAATCATATGACAACTACTTCCATATTTTTATCATTTGAAAAATCTACATCTTAAGTGATTTCTCTGATTTGAGCTTTAAGCTTACAACAATCAGACCTACTTCCATTACAAACATCTTCCCTTCCCTCTTCAGTTTCTGGCAGGTCTGTGAACAAACCATGCTTCAGTTCTGTTCCACCCACCAAGTTCATCCAAGTATTTTATAAAGAACTACAGCAACAAAAGGAAGCAATGATGATACTCGTACTTAATCTGACTTTTCCACAGCTTTATTTTTATCTCGCCTCCACCGTGGCATGGGACAGCAATGTAAAGAGCCAAAGTTAGCGGTCATCAGGTGTTTCATATGGCCAGTTCTCAGGTAATTGAAAACATCTCTAAAAGCCAATTTTCCTGAAGTCATAAAAGGAACTGAGTTGATCAAAGTGTAAAACCATCAAAAAGGGAGATTTACAAGTGTTTGTTTCTGTGTTGGACAAACACAACATCTTTACAACACTTCAAACAGAAGATGTTGCTGCAAATGGAGTGTGAAAAAAAAATCTGCTTAATTAGTAGCAAACAATCATGGCAGCACAAGAATTTTAGGTGTTTGTATTCTTCATTAGTTGTAGTCCAAATTTGCTTCTGACAATTTTACTTTGAAAATTATGTTAGTGTTATTGTTGTTCTACTCTCTTCCAAGTGAGGATTTAGCTTTATTAATGCTTGAACTTCTGTGCGTTCTTTATCCAGTTTTAAGGCCTTTAGCTTGCACCCTGTGTTTCCGTTTACATCTTAGCAATATGAATGCACATCACTGTCGTTTAATATTGCTAACATCTTATCTTCACTTTGTATGTAGGTGAGATTGAAGGTTCAAAGCATAGAAAATTAAGCCAAGGCTGATGAAGGCTTTCTTCCATGAAGCAGATGCCAATTAGAAATGCTTAATCTGGCAAATAGACAAACTGAAGCATGGAGAACACTCTATTAAATTTATAGTGTAACTTTCCTGCTTGTTGCTAGGGTCCGTAACTGGAAATTATTTTTTTCCATGATAGACATCATATGGGCATAGCTTCATCAGCAAGAGGAAGATGCACATGGTGTTTGTTTAGAAGTGTGTGTGTACGTCTATATTTAAGTATGACCTTTCCAAGATATCTATAAGGGAGGGAAGTATTCAAATCTTGAAGAATTTCTGCCAACTGTCTTCTATCAAGGGCAAAAGGATTATTTAGTGAGTCTCATTCAGTCAGGAGTTTTGACTGTCTTCTTGTTCCGGAATGTCCTGAGCTTTAACATGTCATCACAGTAAACTCTGTGGGCTTCAGTTTATCTATAAAGTGTGACAATAAAATTAGCTGTTGTTGCTCCACTGGATGATGTCATGAGGTATAATAAAATGTGATTTTCCAGTGCTTTGTACCTTGTGCTATGAATTCTGGTAGATTTCCTTTTCTGTTTCGTTTGAAGTCCTAGTCGTAAATGCTAAAAGGTTGTATAGACTTTGCCATAATACTTACTAGCTGTAATTTTTCTTCACAGTTTCTTCAAAAACTATTTAACTACACTAGAGAATATTTCTGTTCTTAATATGTAGGATATGAACCTAGCATCCACAAATTTCACCGAATGTTCTGAACGTCAAGGAAAAATAAAAAATAACAACCCACAACAGTTGCCTAATTTCACCTGACAGTTCATATAAGACTCAGTTATGGACCTTCAGTGTGACTTATCTGAAAGTCCTTCATACAGGCTTTGCATATTCATTTCATGCCACATTTGATTAACAAAAGTGAGACTTTTTTTAAAAACTTTGCTGCAGTTTAAGTTGGGCAGCCACGAGCATCACTGGAGTAGAAGGCTCAAAGACCGTTGCATCCCTGTGACATCCCACCCAGACTGTGCTACAGGGATGAAGAAAGAAGGAAAAATAACAGAACATAGAATGAGAATGGCTGAATCTTGTTTGTGCAGTATGTGTAGGATATGTAGGGCAGGATTTATTGTAAGGGGAGAGGTAGCAACAGTGCCTCCTACCACAGTCTCCTTGTTCTTGTTCTCTCTTCCAGCTGAATATATCCCTGCAGACAACAGTAGATGTGATTATGGTACCATAAACAGGCATTAAGATTCAGGGTTCTTTCTCTAGTTTTAAGGAGCAGTGATGAGGAGTGGTAGACTCCTTTTGAGGTTAGCCTATTTTTGAAGTGTACTCAGCGAAGGTGTTAGGCTGGAAGACTCCAGTATCCCAAGACAAACTGAGGCAGCAAGCTTATTCAGGTCCTTAAAACACTCCCCCAGTTGATAAACCCTTTAATAATATACCATTAGCCGTTGAGAAGACTACCTGCAAAATTTGAATAAGCCTTTTCAAGAAAATACATTAGTGCTGCATTTTGCATGCAGCTTGCCTGACAGATACTTAAGTGAAAAGTTTTTATCAACATTGTGCATCTTGGTTGAAAGCTGAATTGGTGTTAGTTTGCTGCTGACACCAAGACTTGGAAAGGTCCAGGAAAAAATACCATGGTGAGGATCTCAGCAAAGAATGCATAGCATCATTTTAGTGTGAACCGAAAGCTGGACACAGGATGTGAGTAAGAATTCTTTATATGACAGGGAAACAGTTGCCTGTAAAATTACATGTGAAATAGAAGACTTCTGGTTTCAATGTCTTTTGGTTTCATGAAGACAGAAACAGATTTTGAACAGTCACTGGAGAGGTGAGAAATCAATCTGTGATTACATTTGAGAAATCGAACAGCAGCTTTAGAAGGCAGTACTGGTATGTAAGTGTGTATGTAAGAACTTCCTGATCTGTTTAGACATCAGATTTCAGTGAAATAACCAGCTACTTGCCTTCGCTCTTGAGTATCAGTAACAGATACATGTCTAAGCGTGCACAAATAGCTTGTCTTTATTCTCGTGGGTGAGTTGAGCCTAGCTAGTCTTTGCAGACGCTGCCGCAATCACAGAATGATCTCCAGTTTTAGATGGATGACACAATTTGAACAGGGTTGGTTTTTTGGTTGTTGAACATACAAAATAGCAATCAAATGCTACCGAGTACATATTAGTGATAGTCGGTTATACAAATTGACCTCAAATTTTCAGCTGGTCTCTGTCTCTTTTTTTCCCCCCAAATCAAGTCACATGTTTGAAGTCTTACCGGCAGGGAGACACTTGTACAGGACCAAGTACTATTGCTGCAGTGTCTGTGCACCAGTATACTCAGGTAAAGCTTAAACCTATAACAACTATATGAAAACTCCTTCAGTAAATTGTGAAAACATTTCAGAAGTGTTTAAGATTTCATCATCAGCTGGAGTCATTCTAGAGATATCTGTGTTTTGCAAACAAGGAAGAGATTTCACAGTCCTTGACAAGACTAAACACTTTCCCTTACCTGAAGCCCCAGACGATGTAATCTTTGGATCACTCAAGTCGGAGGGTAAGCCCGGAGGTCATCTAGTCCAACCCGTTGCTCAGATCATGCTCAGCACTGGTGTGGGTTTCCCAGGAGTTTGTCCCCTGGAGTCCTGACTAATAGATTGAAAACCTCCACTCTTTGGCATGTTAATACTCTCCTACAGTTCTACATCCATCTCCTCTGTTGTATTGTAGGGCTGCTCAATCTCATTGTTTGCTAAGGATCTCACTGATGATAATCCTGTTTGCTGGATGTGTGACAATGTAACGCACTCATAATCCATCATGTATCCTGATACAGCCTATTTTTGGATTCTTTTGTCAGCATGGGCTACACACCCAGGTTTTTCAGTAGCTATTGTTGTTACATCTAGCTGGAACATGTATTTTTGAAGTTTTTGATAGGAGCCCCAGCACACAGCTACTGAAGGTAATGGTTAAGCAGCAGAGCTAGAGTTTGCTTCAGTATTAATTGTTTTTTTGACAACACTAGTCTTCTCTGCAGATGCAGAGAAAGTATTTCTTCCTTGTATTCATTAGTTTAGTTCAATAACTATTTCATTCACGCAGAATGAAGAGAAATCAATTCACTGAGAAACCAATTGGGAGTTAAAAAGTAGGAAAGCTGGTTTTCCTCCTCCTCACCTGCGAATAACAATGAGGTGTGGGAGGATAATATCTACTGCCTCTCAAATCTTGTATGTAGGGCATGGTGAAAAGAAGTAATAAATCAGGTTTTACTTAATACAGAAAGCATTTCATTTGTTCACTATGTCAGATTTAAATACATAATATGTTGTTTTAAGCTTTTTTTTACACATACACCACATTTAAAGTAAGTTCATTTATTTAGTTAAAACAGCTCAAAAGTCTGCTTGGAGAAATTTTAGTGTATTCCAGCCTGTCATGTCACCAGTCACGATAGTTATCTACCAGAAATAAAATAAATTCACCATTGTATTCACCATTTTCTAGTATAATAAAACCCAAGAAGCATAGCAAAACCCCCATGTTTTTATTGCATTAGAGGAAGTGTTTGCCATTCTGTTACTCGGTTTTTGCCCTTACGAGTCTGGTTGCATTCCAGAATACTACACAGTCTTTTTCGCTGCCTGTGGTAGACTAGGCAGTTGCATTCACTATGACGTTTCTGCAGTGGTCACATGGCAGCAATGCCTTAGGCCTTACTTTTCTGCAGTTTTCTTTAGCAAGGGCTTCATCCAAAAATGGGTAGTCATGCAGAATGTAGCAGTCTGCTTACTAAGTGTATCTTGCCACAAAGAAATTACTTTTGTTTTTGTTTTGTCCAGCTACGGTAGCATTTCCTGTATTTTTTCCATGCTGGTTTGAGTTACAAAGAAGTAAATTGCTGTGGATTTGCCTGCTTTGGTCTTGGTTGCTCCTCCTGTGCTATTATGCAACCATGAAGCTACCAGATGCACAATTTTGCCTTCTTGTGAAATGGCCACTGATAGGGGATGTTTCAGTTGTGAACCTTACTCCTCCTCTCTTTGACCTGAATAAATATGTTGACCTATAAGGAAAATCTCTTACTAGTGCTTTGAAAAAGGTTACCATTAAGAAGAATAAAGAAACTAAGAAGAGGAAAGCACACCATATTGTTTTTGAGGACTGAACTGTTTTTTTATTAAATATAGCCAGCAATCAGTTGGTCCCTGCTTTACAATTTTCTTTTGGTTTAAAAAAAAAGTCTATAGCTTGCTAGAAATGGGAAGTAGAATGGGGAAAAATGAAATAAAGGTGGGAAAATGTCTGAAGAGAGACAATCAATTATAATGACATAGAAATACTATCATACACAGATTGATTAATTTTTCTAAGCTAAAGATACTTCCAATATGAAAATCATGATACGATGGTTTACCTTTTAGCCTACAACATTGGTAAATGCTTGGTTAAAATTTTGGGCCTTCATTTCTACTGTAGACTTTTTGCACTTGCCTTTCAAATTGGCTATGTATTGATGTGCTGACCTTACCTTGGTATGGATACAAATGATGTAACTATAGACATGGAATTCCTGAAGTTTATAGTTTTATCTTAATGATAATCCTACTGTATATCATATCTGGCTTTTAAGTGAAATACATGTTTTGGCTACATCCATAGCTGGATAAATGCTCTTTAAAATCAATCTTTTCCTAGGGGAACAGAATATGCTTGCACTTTATTTAGTGCATGTGTGGAGGTTAATGATTGGATGTCAAGCATTTTATAAATGAAAGCAGTATTTAATTTGTATTTTCCTCCAAAAGATTAACTAATACAATTTCATATAAAGGCAAGCTGTGATATTTTAACTTCGAGTGAATGTGCATTTTCTGGGTTATTGTTTTGTTTCAGTGTTCTCCTCTCAAAAGAGGATGTTTTCCTACCTGTATTAGACTTACCATACTGATCTTAGGTTTTATTATAGGGGTTTTTTATGGATTTATTAACCAATATTAAGCCACTTAAATGCCATTAGTTTTCTGACTTGGGTATTTCGGAAGCACATATAAACAATGCCTTCACCAAGTCAAATAAAATTTCAAGGTCTTCATAAAAACATTTACTGTGTTTAAACTGCTACTACACTAAGTACTCAGTCCTTTGGAATGTAATACTGATTTTGATTACGCTGTGGATGCACACGTGCTCCCTACATACGTAAGAAAAACAATTTATCAGAGAACTAGTACCAGTAGAGTAAGTTAAGACCCTTACTTCTCTGAGCACACAACCATGTGAATACCCCAAGAGATCACTGTTGAGTAGTACCTCGCTAGAATGAAGGTCATCAGCTACATTTTACGATGAAGTATTACTCTTCCTAAATTGGCATCAGATCTCGTAACTAAGAGCAGTTAACCAGTGGAAGCATTAACAAATATAATTTGTATGATCCATATAGTCATTTCACAGTTGTCTGTTTTCAAAACTTTTTTGAAGTAGATGGAAGACATTGCTAGAGCTATGATGGAGTGGACCTTTGCAGTCAAAAGGCTAGGCACCCAGCCAGTTCGTAATTCAGTGAGACATAATACATTATGTATTTTGACAGTCTTCATGGTTAAATAGTCTGGCTCGTGTTATATCTAACTGTGTTTATAAATAGAAATGAAGAAGTCAAATGGTCTGGTCTTGACAGCAGAATAATACAGAGGTTTAGATATGCCCAGAGCTCACACGTGCCTCTCCCCTTCTGTGAAGTGGGAAGAACACTGAATCAAGTGGAACCTGAAAACACCTCTGGCATGTGTTTTCCTCAAAGTTTTAGTAGTACTGTAAGAAATGTAATACATCTGAGCTCTGCAGTGAGGCTTGTAAAATAGATTGGGTTTCTGAGCAAGAGAAACAATAATTTTAAAAGCAAAATGGTACACTGAGCGTTCACTAAGAGCTATACTAGAAGAGTGTCTGTACAGTTTGCATGTTGTGTGGAGAAGGAAGCAGTCCTGGTTGCTGGTTCCTGTTTCTTGCTCCAGATAAAGCTGAAGTATTTTAACAAACAGGTTCTCCCTGTGAAATCTAGGCAAAGGGCTGAAACCTCAGCATAAGCCTCCAAAGGCGTCTGTGGGCTCTTTCCTACCCTGGCACAGCTCAACAGGAAGGACGGCCACACCTTTAGTATGGTCAGTAATATATGTCTTCTTGGAGATAAGAGTTATTCTGTAAGCTTCTCTTGGACTGAAAGGGGTGTAGAAGGTACATCCCTCACCAAGTAACATACTTACTTTGATGTTGCCTAAAAGTTGATTCCAATAATTTGTCTTTTCCTTCCACCACGTGTTACATTAAGCAGTCCCTAGAGATGACCTCTTAAATGCCTAGCCCCTCTTCAGGCTTCAAGCTGTGAACACCAGTCTCACACAAGGAGTTGACTGAAGTGACTTTAATGCTGCATGTATGTACCTTGCAGGAGAGAGGTGAGATTCCACACATACTCCTTTCCCTACACAGTTATTTTTTGCTTAAATATCACCCCACGTTATCGTCTGCTCCTTGGAAATTGAGTGTTGTGTGAGAAGTGTGATTTCCACTTTTGGACCCAGGTGTCTAAAAAACCTGTCACACCTGAACCTCCTGGCCTGATACGTACAGGCCTAATCCATACCAACCTTTCCTGAACACATGAGGAACAGCCCCATGTGGTGGTCCTCAGGCAGCCTCCAGGTTGGAGTCATCTCCGCTCTGCATCGAGTGCTTGGCCTTGCTCTCATGACAGGGGTGCAGAGGGATTCAGATCCCTGCTTCGGCTGTGTCATGTGAAATTTGTAACACGTCTCTGAGCCAGGATTCGTGGCTGATCCAAAGCTAGGGGTTGAACGTGACCTCGCTGTTAGTCAGAACTGAATGTCTCAGGACAGGCATGCCGACAGAGCTGGTAAGCAGCTCTGCTCTGGGACTCTGCTGTGAAGTTTCATGTTGCATGGTTACAGATGGTCTGGGCAGGAGAGGTCCTTGTTCCATGGCAGTGGTGCCTGTGCTTAGTCCTGCAATGGACTACAAACAGATTACAAATGAATGGACATGGCCCAGAAACCACCACCATGTGTGAACATTAGCTGTGTAAGCAGCATTTTTGTGTTGTGAGAAACAGGGCAGAATACTGGAATGTAAGTATTTTGGGGAAAGAGTATGTATTCTGGAAGTCAGAATTAGAGGTACCTTACATAAAATCTGACAATGTCATCAAATACATGTACGTGGATGGATGCCCTTATACTCTGGTGAAGTTTCAAATCTGAGCACGGTTTCATTGTGGCCAGCTTACGTGGTGGGAGGCTCTTGTTTTCACAGAGCCCGTTCTGGTCCATGTTACACGCACCCTGGTGCAAGCGTTCCGTAAAGAAACTGATTTATGTGGATGTTCTGCGCGAGGTAACACTCCTGTATTACTGTTGTCACGGTTGTGCCGGTATGGCCAGTTTCTGGCCGGGTGGTGATAGTAGTCTCTGTTGCAAGTGTCCTCGTAACAGCATTTTCTGCTGGTTTGGATCAGGCTCCCCAAGCTGGATTTTGGTGAATTCTTACCATTCAGCTGGCCTGCGGTCCCACACCAGCACTCCAGTGCGTGTGTGATGAGTTTCTAGTTAAAATCATCTCAACTGTGTGCAAAAGAATTGCCCTATTGGATGATAACCTTATCTAAATAGGTAACTAGTGTCTATCAGTTCACCATTTACTTCCTGCGTGCGAAGCAGGACCGGCCTGGGTTGTTCCCAGGGCCGCTGGGAGCTCCCCGCTTCCCCAGTCAGGCAGTCGATTATCTGGTTAACAGGGCCTGGGACTGCCTGGGGAGTTCTCCTGTGGATCCCTCCGTCCTGTGGTGGAGTCGGGGCCGCCCGGGGGCGGGTTCCTGTAGCTATCAGTCAGTTATCTCATCTCCACAGAAACTAGCTGGGGAGTTCCCGGGACTGCCCAGGGAGTTCCTAGGTGTGACTCAGCATGTGGAGCATGTGCCCTTATCCTCAGCGGCATTACTGTTACAGCAACAGTGTTAATTCGGGGTGCACCGCACCTACCTGGTGCTTGGTGTCATTAGTGCTGGAGGTTAAATATAAGAGGCAGAGGACAGCTGATACTTGGGTGTTTCCTGGTGTGATCTGCCCAGCTGACTCTATGTCCCTTCATAGGCACAAATGCCTCTTTTTTAGTTGTTTCTGTGCTAGACTTCCACATCTACAAGCTGGTACTTGCAAAGTGCTTTTCCTGCCACGGAGAATCCAAAATACCATGCTTGGTATCAGTAGTACTGGTCACCAGTATCATGCCTTAGCAAAAGTCTCTTTTCTGGAGTCATCTGCTACTTTCTTAACTGCTGCAAGAGGTGTTGTTTGAGCCTCCCGTATCTCAGAAGAAAAGACAGCTTATTATTGAACTTGTGGTGTTTACTGGTAAAAAAAAAATAGATTTACTGTCAGTCAGTGTGCAATGGCCTGATGGACAGCATCTAAATCTGATGGAACCTGGTGTGATGCCAGGTGGTTGTCATTGAGCAGCTTCCCCTAATGTGTAGGGGGATGTACATTTAATCTTCCCTCCAGTTAATCTCTTTTTTTCCTTTTGCAAGTGAAATGAAAAGTAGTGAGCGAAACTGCAATACGTTAAACAATGTCTGAAAGATTAGTTTGGAAACTCGAAGAAATGGTTAAATATAAGAGAGTGAGAGAAGTTTGGGCTGTATCTGCCTTCATCAGCACGTAAAGCAAGACAGGACTTCATGCCGTTTCTTTTTCAGGCCCCTCTCTCCAAAGGCAGTCTCCAGGTAGCAGATGGGATGGTGGTGCTTCTCCTGCCCAGCGTCCTGTTCTGTGGGGATGCTGGCACGCCAAGCGTGTGCCACACTGATCTTGCAGCTCCTCAAACTTATTCATACAGAGCAGAAAAAATGATGGAAAACTGAAAAAGATTTCTTCAGTGCTAGTGTTCCTCAAAATCAGTATTTGCTGTTATGAACTAAGGTGTAAGCAGTGAAGGTGGGAATGGTGTAATGGGCAAGCTCTCCAAAGCTGTTATATTTGAGACTATTAACTCTAGTTGGTTAGATCAGCTGGTCAGAAATACAGGATCTAACCATTAGAAAACTTTGTTGTCCACAGTAAAGCAAACAACGTATTTTAAAACCATGATCAATATGAACTGCATAGGAGGAAACAGCATGGCTGCATTTGGATGGAACAAAAAGTCGGTGCTGTTTCTCTGAGAAAGCCAGGAGTGTTTCCCTAGTAAGCAGTGGAAACAGCTATCACTGTACGAGCAAGTCCAGATGCATGGAAAACAGCCTGATCTACTGCCTAGAGAGCTGCCTAGGGATAGTGCACCTGAGTTCATCCTCTGGGTTCCCCTGATGCCTTGCTGCCTGACCTTGGCCAGCCGACTTCTCTCTGCCTAACTTTCACCCGATGAGAATCAGGAAACAAATCCTTAATTGCCTTTGAGATTTATTCATGAGAAAGACAATGAAAGCAGGAAAGTGTTATCATCTGGGTTTGAAATGCCACACACCTAGTGAATGCTCAACCCCCTTGTATTATTTAATTTAAGTGCAGTTAGCTTGTATCAGGGGTTTTCCCATGTTTTCCTTAGAGATGTAAGATAATAGAACTTTTTTTCTTTTTCTCCTGAGATACAGCTCTTTATTACACACAGTGCCTTGCTTGAAATGTTGTGTAAAGAATAGTCTTGTTTATGAGGACAGTCCAACATATTAGATCACCTTTCATTGAACCATGTGCTTTATAATCAATGTACAAAATCATGTTCTCTCTTTTTTTCAAGTGGAGCTTGAATAGCAGCATCCTTAGCTGTGGTCTAATTACAGGAACATCCTTATTTTAGTAATAACTCTATTTAGGAGTATGCTTTACTTGCCCCTCATAAATTATCATTCAGCTGCTGCAGCAGTGAGCAGAGGAAGAAAAGGTGCTTTAAGCAAAAGCTGAAGATGACCCTGATTGGAGACTTAAGCTGTTTTTCGCAGTGTGGGTTTGCAACTGACTTGGTTTGTGTTGTTGGTTTATAGGTTGGATGGATGAAGAGGTGGGATAAAGCTCTCAATGTTTCCTTCCTGTGCCTTCCCTGGAGAAAGGGAGAATTGACCGACTGAGACAATACCAGTTAATAGCCTACCTTGCTGGACTGGTGTGAGGAGTCATTCATTACTGCTTTCACAGTGCTGAGGAAACAGAGGGATTAAAACCTTCTGTTTCCTACAGCCTTGGTAGGGCAGCACTGAGGTTGCTATGTAGGTCTCTGAAGATTCTAGTGCCTTTCTCATTTGCATTTCCAGCTCTATCACCATGTTGCTGAGATACATCAGTCATGACCTTTTCTAAATGCAGCAATTTAGAAGGCAGCTGTTACCTTGTTCATTAAAAAGGGAAGAAATAAAAAGCAAAAAGTCACCCTAACTTTGACGAACTTCTGTGTAGTTTTGTTGTCAAAATCGCTTCCCTCTAGTCATTTTCAAACTGTATTTATAAACATGCAAAAGTTGGTGCGATGCAGAAGTTGCTGAAGTTTTAAGAAAGCCATTTCTTTGAGAAAGTTCTGTACTTAATAAAATGTAATTTCTTTTGGGGGTAATTAACTTACAAAGTGCTAGGGACTTTCCAGCCATCAGAAACCCTATCCTAAAGCTCAGTTTAGCACAGGCAGCTGCAGAACAAGTCTTAGCTCCTTAGCTAGCTATCCCAAACATTGTCGAGAGAGCTGCCATTCCTTCCTGGCTGTCTGCAAGGCCACCGCTGCCGAGCGCGTACCAATCATGCAGAAATGTGTAAAATTAGCGTTTAAGCCAAAATAATGGCATAACCCTCTGTGCAGTGTATAATCCTAATAAGATTAAGCTCTAGCAAAGAAAAACATGAAAGATACAACCTAATAAAATCATAATCTATTCTGAATAAACTGTATTATACATGTTTGCTGAATGGATTATATAGGTTTAATGAAATTACACTGTCTTATAAGCAGGATACAATAAGTAGTAATGGCAGCTTTTCTATACACGATGCAAGAGAGTAAGGAAGAAAATGGGCGTTATTAGAAAATGAGTTTAGTCAAAACAATTTAAAATCAAAAAGATAAAAATAGAATAGTAATTTCTTAAATACTGCAACAATGAGCTTAGTACTTTGAGTGTATTAGCTAAGGTCAAAGTAAGATATCCAGATATCTATAACTGAAAAGTATCCCAAAAATACCTGTAGTTTTTAGAGGAAGAAAGAAGACTGGGTTGACATGGTGTTGGAAAGGAGTGACACAGCTTAAAAGAATGCAAAAGATTGGAGAAAATACAACACTTTCTCAGCATCTGGTCAAATTTTTGTTCATATTGCTTTAGTATATTCTGTATTTGTCCATTCCATCTATTCATCCGATACATGGTAATGGATTCCACGCTGTTAGCACTTCTGGGCCAGATGGCATACACTCTGTCATGCTGAGATCATGTTGGAAATGTCATCTATGCAACACAGCTGAGATATAGTAGCACTTCAAAATTAATTTCTCAATTGTTGTCCACTACAGCAGTTTTTTTTTTGTTGGGGGTATTTTACCCATGTGAAAAGAATAACTAAATATGCTTGTTTTGCCTTTGAAAATGAAAGCATTTCCAAATACTTCTGATAGTTTACCAAATTTCTGTTTAGCTTGTTGTAGTAAGGAATAATATATTTGTCGTTATAGAAGTACAAAAAAGATTAAGAAAACTGCTTTTAAAACCATGTTAGCACAACCACATTACCTCTCCAAGAGCTGTGCTGCATATTTTTGGAAGCCATTACGGACAGTCAAGAATCCTGTTAAGATAGAATGGTCTGAGACTTAAGCTTTTCAGTGAGTGTAACACAGTGAGGGTTTTTCCTGGGTTGAGTTGGAGAGAGAAGGGAAGAGGTGCAAGCGGTATGGTTATATTATCTATCAGAATTTTTTTTATTTCATGTGCTGAAAATTGTGAATTGTAATAGATGCTGAAAGGCAGTGCTATAAAAATTACATTGTAGGGGCCCACATCTGTTTTGGTTTTCTGATTTCTTACTGAAGTTGCTTAGCTTGTGCAAAAAGTTGCTTCTCTTTCTGTCCAGATAAAAACACATCTTGTGCTCCAGCAGGCGGAATTTCAAAATGCGTCTCTCCTTTTCGAAACGCAAGGTCTCGTTGGCTTATACAGCTTCGTCCCTTTTCCGCAACTCCATAGTAGGTGCTTAAGCACTGGACTTAAACAATGTAGTGTCTGTAAAAACTAGACCCAAGAATCCAACCCATTTATTTTCCATGCATAATAATTCCATAGTAGATTTTACTCTTTTGTGTATTTATAAAATCTCATTGGTACAAAACCCCGTCCTTAGTTATATTTGGACAATACTGGTGGGCTTCAAAGGGAGAGACTACAGGAGGTTATGTAGAAGGTAAAGGATGATAAAAGAATCCCTGAATTTACATCATAAGGTAAGGGATTAGTTGTGGTTTATAAGCTGATTCATGTCATATGAAGAAATCATGAAAATGAAGTTAAATTTCCTAGTAAGGACTGGTCTTCATGTGCATGTGGTTACAGGAGCCTTCCCCCCACTGAGGGCTGTAAAGGGAGACATGAGTCATTGTTTTGGATGAGGGCAGTGCTGGATATTTATAAGGCTGTCCGTCTATGCACTTACCGACTGTCTAATGGCTCTTCTGGTAGAAATAAGTGTCATGTTTTACTAGTGGAGTTTTAGTTCTAATTTGTATAAGTGAAAGAGAAAGGAGGAATAGGAGAAATCCGTATTTTAAGATCCCTAACCGACAAACAACTCAAAGTAAGATAGATGGAATTTGCATTAAGTACTCCTTTGGCTTACTCTGTTTTAGTTCCCTTGTCCTTACTTGTCTCCTGTGTGTCGTGTATTTGGTTTTTCAGGCTGCTGGCTTTTGATGGGAGGGGGCTGTGTTCCTTGTCTGTGGTGAAGTGGCATATGACGTTGTTGAAACCGACTTTGACAAACAAAACAAACTAAAATGGTCCTGTCACTGCAACCAGTGTAGAAGAAGATGTGATATGAGGTCTGACTGTGTGCTCCAACTTAACATCAGTCAATGAATCTCCTGGGATGACGCTGCTCTTTTACCTCGGGCCTTTAAAATACAAGTCTTCTTTCTCATTCCTTGCACAGAAGTAATGGTTCTGAGTAGCACATAGTACTTTTTCACGGTGCTTGTAGGTTTAATGATTAGACATATTACACTGGCATATATCACAGTACTTTAAGTGCTGTTGCTTCTTGCTTTTATTTCTTTATGACTGTTTCATTTGTCTGTAGACACAAAGATTTGCCTTCTCCTTATCTGAAGTCAGTAGCTTCTCTGATACAAAGATTAGCACTTGATTACATGTTGTCCAGCTTGTGCTTGCTATTATAACTAAGATAGATACAGGGAGGGGGAAGTGACAAGAATAAAAGCAGTGTGCCTGTGAGTAACGCTGGAATGGCGATGGACGAGAAGAATCAGTAGCTTCGTGCAGTCAAGGGCAGTTACAGATTTAATAAACAGCTACAGCCCATGGCTTCATTCTGTAAACACAGTGCATTTTCTATAAAAAAATACCATGTTATTCTCAACTTAACCTGGACTAGCCGTGTATGTTGGGGCTATGGATAACTGAGCTGTTGTTACAGGATGCAGGCTGTCCTCACGCGCCTGTGTACATACACTACAACCCAAACTAAACACAGTCCCAAAAGAAAATCCAATCAGTCATGTTTACAGTGGGCAAAGAGATAAAAATCTGACTTAAATTACTTCAGAGTTTTTTAAAACGCAGACATCTTAATTGCTGAAGCATAGTACATTTGTACATCAAATAATAATGTCTAGAGGCTGGAGGAATGAAAGATAAAGTGACACAAGGCGATGAGGAGTAGTAACAGATACTCTGAGGTTATAAATCATATTCCTTTTGTTTGGAAAGGAAAATCAGAGCATGTTCTCTATATGGCACATTGCAAAATCTGAAATACATGAGAAATGACAACTTTAAGCACTTTGATTTTGCATGCTGGTAGAGCTAAACTTTCATCTTCCTGTGGAAAGCCATGGGTTGTCTTAAGCATCTTGCTTTGATGAGTCAGGTTATGTTACATACGCGTGGGCTGGTGGCCCGTCCCCGGGGAGGTGCCCGGTGCCTGGAGCTGGGACTGGCTCCTTGCCCCTGTCTGCCCCGCTCCCGGCTGCGGGTGGGACAGGCCCTGGCTGCACCCTCCTGCTCCCAGCCCCCAGGGATCTGCCAGGCCTCCCTGACACCCTACTGTGAATTAGTCTTCCCTATAATAGGGGTTATGTTTGCAGACTCTTTAATCCTCTCTCTTATAATGCAGCCTTACCTTTAAACAGTGGAAGCTTACCTGGTAAGTGAGGTACAGGTACCTAATGCATGCACACACACACACAAATACACAGGATACTCATGAGTGTTACTTCCAGGCTTTATTCTGGCAGTGCTATTTGCCAGCCTACTCAGATGCCTTATTTCACAGAGTGGTACATGAAGTAATTTGTAAGTGCTGTTAATCTCGAAAATTGTAACTTGCGCACAGTGAATTCTCTGTTTTCAAAGGTAGATAGATGAAAAAATACCCATGAATAACAGCAGTGATTGCACAGGCTTTTCTAGTTCTTCTGCCCTGAGCTCTAAGGAATGCTTCTGATTATGAGAGGGAGCTCGAAAGAGGATGAGTCCATGGGCAATGAAATGCTAGAATTTAATAGGAATTTTCTGCCTTGGTAAGAGTAGTGGCAGAATTTCCATTGACTTCAGTTGTGCTGAGATTTTGTCTGTACTGTGGAACCCCACAGCATGGAGGAGAAAGGAGTCTCCATGCCCTGAAGAAAAGTTTATGAGGAAATATATTTTCTGCCGACTCTCAAGAAGTCAAGTTAGGGGGATTACAGGGAGATCATTAGCTGCTATCCTCCAGTGAGCACCTTGTGGAAAAACCTGTCCTGCTGAAGCAAGTCTTTATTTTCTTGTAGAAGACAGACATGTAAAATTAGTTCACTTGATTCTAATAATTCATAAGGAACAATAAAGACTGTCTTTTCTGATATATAATCTGAATAGATCTCACTGTTTGAGTAGATTTTTGGGCTGCTTGGTTTCATCTTCTGTTCATAGCTGTTTTCTCCTGCAGCAACTTAAAAAGTATTTTTTCTGCTCAGAGTTTTGTATTACTAAAATACCTGTAGATGGTCATTTCCGTTACTTGTCGTTACATTATCACAGCTTAAGGGTACTGTAGTATCAGCTATGGTAGCAGCGGTCCCTCTAGGCTTCAGTGGAGAAAATGGGGTCAGCGTAAGTTAGTATTTTATACCTGTTTTAATAATTTTCTTGGTTTTGCATATTCTGCTTACAAGTTTCCGCCTCTATCACTGCTGCATGGTAGAAGGAAGGTATGGTTGTTTTCTGTCAAATTTGTATTTGTCTTTTTCTGAATCACTGTTTCCCTTCAAACTCTGGTTAGAGGCAAAACTGAAAGGTCTTTCCTCTGAAGTGCTGTTCCTGCTTACATTTCCAAGGAAAAAAAAAAGTCAACTGTTTGTTTAACATCATGTATAGATTCGCCACCTGCAGATTTTCCAAAGAAGGTCTTTGTTTTGAAAGTGTGATCCTAAATCTGAGGTAACACTAGGGCACTTCAGAGAACATTGTTTAGAGGGAGTTTCTACTCCTGCGCTGTGAACTTTTCACAGCGTTCACACCGAGGAGCATGGACTTTAAAAATCCGTTTCATACCAGAAACCACCAGTAGCTGCACACTATGCGTTTCCTGTGCCAGACTCACAAAGGACGTAAGTCGTTACTGACTCTGGCTGTTCAGTTTATGCTGCTGAGACTCATGCAGCTCTGGACGTCCTCAGTCTAATCCTAAATGTTGATAGGTGTCAGAAGAGTTTTCTTGCACGTTCTAGAAAGGAAAGGAAGTACTAGAGTAAATGTACATACATTATTTGTGTGAATAAGCTGGAACTGTTCCTCCCTGAACACTATATGATTTTTTCATTGGCTCTGCATATTCTCGATAAATGCATAATTTTTTCTTTCCTGTATGGCTTTTTTTTGTTAATCTTTTTGTAGAATAGTTTACTTCATATCCATTCTCTAAAATCTTTGGGTACTTTCTTTCCTTTTAGGAGTTTTCAGTTATTCCCAATGATATCATTATATTTTCCCTTGAAGCGGTGTGTTCATAACAGCATAATGGAGAGAGAAGCTGTTCTGTTTGTGATTGATTAGTGGATGTACAATCTCAATTCCCTTGGAAAGTGTGATTGTTTGAGTCTGTGTTACTTTGGAGAGAGACCATTTCAGGGAATCGTAGTTAGAGCTGCAAACAATCCATTAGTCACTCGTCCAAGCCCTGCCAGTGTAATGCTGTTCCTGCAGTACATTATTGAATGTTCTGTCCAATATCGGTTTGAGTGACTCAAGCCATGAGGCTTCCACCACTTCCTCTGAGAAACTATTTCATGGTCTGACAGAGCTCACTGTTAGGAAATATTTCTTGGTACTCGGCCTAAACTTTTTAACACCCAGATTGATCTCATTACTCTTAGGTATACTTTTTTTTCCAGTCCTGTCTTAAATCTTTTTCCTTCTTTGGCATTCACTTTCCTGAGTGAATAGTAGATGGTATCATATCTCCTCTGAAGTCAAGCAAATGCGTAATTAGTTCTTCTATTCCTTCTCTCCAAATAGGCCATCTGTTTGGTGGAAAACAGGGCCGAGTATGGCAGGATTTTTTTCTAAGTGCTTGTTTCAAACAAATAATGTGAAAAAGTGCATTAGGAATTCGTGTGATTATGTAGCTCCAAGGAGCCCCAACTTTTATATAAAATGTTTTTCAGAAATTGTGTAGAAGGTGGTAACTTTTCCAGGTAGTCATTTGAAGTAGTAATACTTTTTTCTAGCAAAATACACAGCTCTTGCTCTAGTAGTCTGTCACATTTCATGGCTTCAAGGAATGTTTTGTAATGTTGCTTCATCTACTTATCAAGCAAATTATATGTAGCTACAGCCCGGAGAGGGGAAAGCAATGGCAGCAGAATTGCAAGCAGATCCAGGGACCATTTGAACGTCTGTCGTTCACAGCTTTCCAACCAGAATTTACAAGTATTTGGGTCATAGAAGGAATGTTGAGGGAGAGAATGTACTTTAATCCATCCAACCATTACACATCTCTGGATTTCTTTCTAGGAGCCAGCATCTCTTTAGCCTTCCTTCCTTCCTTCCTTCCTTCCTTCCTTCCTTCCTTCCTTCCTTCCT
>VWZZ01000028.1:61608-190449 GCA_013399095.1 Psophia crepitans
CCCTCCCTCCCTTCCGTGTCCTCTAACCTAAGGTGGTTTTTTTCCTACTACTTATAGTCTAAATTCTACAAGATGTATGCACATAATAAATTGTATTTTGCAAAATCTAGGCGTGTGCTATTCTTACTTCTTATGGATGATCTGCTGCTTAGTCAGAGGACTCCTAGTCAGAGGAACACTTAGGTTTACAAATAAGACTTCTAAACTAGTACTCCATCCTTGCTTTGAAAAATAGGTAGTATGTATTTTAAGCATATATGTATGTTTTTGATGAATCACTGTGCAGTTTGGGAACCAAGCCCATGTTTTGTTCATTTTTTACCTTAGATTACCTGAGGTGTGTGGGTTTGTGACCCAGGCTTCCAGCTTGGAAGTAAACAAGCTGCGTGCACTCTCTGTGAACTGTACTAGAAAGGATGCACAGGTCCTCAGGCAAGAGCATTCCTGAGCTAGCTTATTACAATTTTCCTAAGCTAATTAAGGAAGAAAAATGTAGTGATCAAACTAAGATCCAGTCAATTTTGAACCAAATTGTTGTGTTCAGGTGATTAACAATTTAATACAACAGATAATCTTAAGATGTTGGACACAGATGCATAAACACATGAAAGAAAAGGCAGGCAGATTACCGTCTGCCATCATGAAATGAAAGCTTGAATAACTCCTGCAGCTTGCTCGTTCTGTCATTTGGTACCTGAAATGAAGCAGTGATGAATTTGCCAGAACCCTGGCCATGTGCTGCATCACTCAGGAAGTCTCAGGCACCTTCTTTGCCTCAGGGTGGAGTGTCTGGGACAGGCAGACCCTTCAAGTGCTGCTCCTGGCGCAAGGGAAGGAGCTGCTTGTCTTCCTTCTTTCCTTTCTTTTTACAGGGAGCGTTCCTCACTTTTTCCAGCTCCAATACAAATGCTGTGACTTTGGGGCCAAGTTGTATGGAGTGAAGTGGGAAGGGGTGGCTGCAGTTCAGTCCCCGGGGGGTGGCACATGTCTGAGGTGAGGGTGGGAAGTCCCACCTCTGGAGTGGTCCTTCGACTCGCATCAATTCCCCTGGTACGTGGAGGAGAAAAGTGCATGCAGGGCTTTCAGTCTAGAAGCACAAGCGGCTTTTATGTGAACAAACTCTACCCATATTTTAGGGACTGATGTTTTCCCACTCCCCATGTCAATTTCGTGGCAATATTCCTGCGTCCGACCTGCTGTCTGCCAAAGATCTGGTCTTCTCTCTGTTGAAGAGTGTGTTCCCTTTCCATGCAGGTTATCCAGGCTGTCTTCTTTGGGATCTGCGTCTTGACTGACCTGTCCAGTCTTCTCACTAAAGGAAATGACAGTCAAGAGCAAGAGAGACAGCTGAAAAAATTAATTTCCCTCCGTGACTGGGTGATGGCTGTTCTAGCTTTCCCCGTTGGAGTGGTAAGTATGGTGTTAATCTGCACATGTCTTTACAAATGGGGTAAGCAGTACTATTACTGATTGTTTTCTGGCTAACAGACTTTCCCACCTCTTGCAAATGACTATAAGGAAACAGAAGAATGGCAGCCATGATTTTACTACTCTCTGTTTTCCATAGGTGTAAGGGAGCACTGGTGTTGCTGAAATTACTTTTTGTTCATTAGAAAAAATGTACTTGAAAATAGGAACCTGACTGTTCACGTTCACATTTCAAATGTGAATTGTACCAGCAGCATCTTGAGAGTCTGCACTACTTCTGCCCCATGTGTCATCATCAGGAGTAGTGGAAGTGCTGACTGTGGCATGTTTCACACCGTAATGACCTGACTGGAGTTTGGGCTATAAGCCATTTTGTCATGGGCAAGAAGGGGAGCAAAAGTTCAGGTGGAACTGTTAATCCCGTGGAGGATTCAGAGCTAACAGAAGAAACGGGGTAGGAAAAAAAGGAATTTGTCAGTAATGTGAAAAAGCACACAGAGGTATGGACAAATGTGTTTTTTATGTGTCTTTTTCAAAAGAAAACTACTCTTTTGATCAGGTCTTGCTCCACTGGGACATTTGACATCGCTTTCCATGGCAAGAGGTGCCGAGTGTCATCAGGTGTCTCTTACCGCACATTGAAAGCAGCTAAAAGTCCAGAATTTCATGGATTTTTACATGGTGATCTGTTTCAGTCTAGTTCTAAGTTCAGGTTCCATTAAAAAAAATGTGTGAACCTTTCATTAAAACGTTGCTTTTGTTGTAATTCTGGATCAGCATTTAATTCTGGGGGTTTTATTTCAGTGTACAGTAGCTCAAAATAAATTCACTAGAAGCAATTTTTTTTATGGTGGGACTACTAGAAAACTGTATGAAGTCTCAAAAGTTGTACTGTTTCACAAAAGCTGATCACTTACTGTCAATTAACAGCAGTTAACGTATCAATCTGTCATTATAATTTTATATATTCAGAGATTCTTCATTAAAATGTGATTTTACCATTTATGTGGGATTTTACAATACACGAAGAAATACAGAATGCTTTTCCAAAGTTAGAAAATGGAAAGCATATGTGAAACACTGTGCAGGTGTTTCTTTTATAAAAACTCAGCTGGTAGCCTTCCCTTACTGTAATTGCTGGCCATGTTGGGGTAACAGACTGCAGTTCTCCAGCCATGGTAGAAGAAACTGGATCAGCTAATATAATTTTTTAAAAAATCTGTGAATAAACAGGTTTACAAATACGTATTTAATGTGTGTAGAGATATATATGTTACATTTGTTTATTAAGGGACATTAAGAATTAGAAGTGATTATCATTGTGATTGGCAACAGATGCTTTTCCTACTGTGTTGATAGTAGAAGTGAAGAAGGACAACATCACATTACTGGTCTTTATTTAAAGATTTTAAGGGCCTTTTTCAATCTGGAAGTGTAAGCCCTTACATGCATTGAAGCACATCTTTGGTGCTCTCACGTCATTCAGGATTCAGGGATTCTTCTGCTGCTGTTTTAGCTCCATACTGTTGTCTGTGTGCTCCTCCAACCCCTGCAGCATTCCTGACCTTGAAACTTTTTGAGATCTTGTAGAATTTCAGCTTCGCTTTGTCTTGGCAATTCTGCACGTTTCTTTCAGGCGTTACCTCTCTTGCCACCAGTAGGCGAGGAATCCCAGCTAGCCACTGCCTGCGCTAGAAGTAATGTTGCAGCATTTACAAGTTAGCAGTTCCCAAGAGACCTGTTGCATATCTGGAGCTAGATACTTTCTCAACGGTTTCAAACAGAAACAACTTTTGTCTTAAACAAAGGAAAAAAAACCAGAAAATAGTGAGAAATTACCATGCTCATTGGACAGATGCTCTCTCATTTCCAAAGATGACCTTTTTTTGGTGAGCGGCAGCAACTGATTGCCACATATTTCACTGTACTTCTTCCAAAGAAAGCCTGAAAAAGGTTGTTTTCATTGTTGTTTCTTCTCCTGGCTACTGGCAGACAACCAGCAGCATTTTGTAACTTTACACCATTCTCAGCTTCTTCCTGAAATCTGCTCCTCTCCTGCAGCACCCACCACACCGCAGCGACCGCTTGCCGAAGCTTTAGCCAATGCCTGAAGGACAGCCACTGGGGGCTCTTCTCTGGTGGGATTATGAGTAGGAAAAGTTCAGAGCCCAAAAGTAGCTGGCTTTGTTCTCTAAAGAGTTATTTATATGTAAGAAAATACCCAGTGAAATTTTGATATGCCGGAGGTGCCTGTTAGAAGGAAGTTATTAAACACCAGAGTGTCTGCAGAAAAAAAAGTTAAAGTTCCCTAGTTTCCCATATTCTCTCAACAGCCTCCTCCCTCAAAAAAAAAAAAAGAACAAAAGAAGTTCAAATGCAGACTTACTTTCTTTGAGACTCACCCACCTAACTCTCCATGGAGCTTCTCAGTGGTTTCCAGTAGCGACACAAGGGAACCTTCACACATTAAAATGGGATGGATGTGATTTAAATCCTTGTTGGATTTCTAATGTAACAGCTGTGGTCGTGCTTAAGTACTTGTAAGTTACCTTAACATCTAAATTTTTTTTATTGCTCAGTGTTTTGCGCAGGGCATGTTTAGGGAATAATGGAAATACTAGGGGAACATTTTAAAGCCCACTAACTGTAGTTTTTCAAGAGCAATTCAGTACATTTTTTTCTGTATTTCCTGCTTACTGAAGCCCTTGAGATGACTTGTTCTGAAAAACAGATGAGAAAAGGGGTTTCCACTCCCAAGTCAAACAATCATGTGTGAAAAAAGAATGTAACAAAGTATTTAGTTTTTAGTACTTCCTAAAAAAGTATTACATATAAACCACCCAGGAAGTCAGACCACCAACCTCCTCCCACCTTCCAAAGGAGCGAAAAGAACCAGCCCAAGGGCAGCAATCTCCTTGGGTGGCTTTGCAACAAATCAAATCCTGCAAAATCTTCGAGCAAATCACATCTTCCCAGTGTTGTGTTATGCATTGTGTATCTTCGGGGGCTCAGATGAAATTGAGTTAGCCAACCTACCATTTTGTTTAGGAACATCAAGAAATAAACATCTTTGAAGGACATAATGACTACTCTTTACCTACTGTTGCTCGCTTTAATACTACTCAAGAGGATGAAATCAGAAATCAGCAAAACAATTTTCTATGCAGCAAAGCCTTATTCCATGAAAAGTCTGTGGGCAACAATTCCTAGCCCTCTTTAGTTTATTCAAATGCCTAAGAAATCAGGAAGCATCCACTGAAGAAAAATGCTTGCATAGACATTTTAGAAGTTTATTACTAATTCTCATCTATGCTGGCTGCACTTATCCCCCCTTTATCAGCGTAAAGGAGATTTATACAGGGAATAATTTACACTACTAGAGAAGTGCGAGACATGCTTAAAAGTCAGAGACTACACCAGTGGTTGAGACTATCCCTACTTTCCTCTATTTGTTTGACATAGATGATGAAGTTGCTGAGTTTCTGTGGTTAATTAGCATATATGGTTTTATCAATATGTTTCATGTAATTTGTACTGAATGAGAGGAAGAAGAGATAAAACAGGCATTTCTAGTTGTTTAGGATTGTGTTTAATAAAAGTAGGAAGAAGAAAGAAAATTGATATTGTTAAGTATTAGAGGAGAGATTGCTGCCTAGAAAATCACAAACTCTACTATTGATATTTTATATCATGTAGCTTTAGTAGCTCTATTCAGGTCTGAGTCTAAACTGACTAGAGTGATCTCATATTCTTTATATTACACTTTTATGTTTTTAAAAACCTGTGATAGAAAAGAGAGAAAACCATGCATGCTTTCTTAACTCTTGTTTCTCTGTACTGGTGCAGTCAAAAGGAAACCTGATCATCCTTCTTAAGTAGATCATCAACAGTGCTTGTCTGGGATCATCCCAAGAAGAGATGTGTAGGCATTTGCTGCAGTCTTCTACTTACCCCATTATTTGACCAGACTACAAAATACTTCAGTTTCCATAACTGACTCAGCCATGCCAAAATCAGATGGTATCTATACAGACAGTATAGATTTTACCCTCGTCTGTGGTGGTGGAGTGGTGGCTGGTGATGGAAACATGAGTGAGCAGTGGTGCAATTGCCTCCTGAACTCTATTCTCTGAGGGAAGTCTTCCCTGCTTTTCAGTTTTTGCTCCTTGTGATTTCCTTCGTTGACCCTTCTAAAATTCATTTGGTGTGATGCTGTGCTAGCAGTAGGTCCCACCTAAAGCCAGTACTATGCCAATTTTTGCTTACTGTTGTCTGCCTTTAATAACACTTCTGCTTCTATATGTAATGCCGTTAGCCCTCAGAGAGGCTCACAAACAATGTATTTATACTCACAGTTAATGCAGATGTCTTGGGAGATAGCAAGGAAGTGTACCTTTAACTGTACTGAGAACAAATTTTGTCAAGGGATAAGGGTGGGGTTTTTTTTAATGTGTCGTGAGGCCATCCAGGAAATGAGTGAACTGTGCATGCCAGCCAAAACCAAAAACACATAGTGCAGGAAAATAAAGTTCCACTGGGTTCATTCTTCATTTGCATAACATTTCTTGGCTGGGCTCATGTAAGACAGCAAATTATGCAATTCTTTTCACTGGCTTTCCTCTCTTAGTTTCTCTTTGCTTCCATTTGTGGTGTTTTGGTAAAGCCACTTGTTTTCCCCTTTGAATCACCAACCGTTTCCCAACTTGTCCTTTAAAAGTTTTCCCTTGGCAGTGCCACTTGCTTTTCTCATGTCCTCTGAAGCTTAGAGACAGAGGATAAAAACTCAAGGAATATCTCCTTAAGTGGGAAAGCACAGTTTAGTTTTCAGCCTTATTTTTTTCCTGCTGCTATTTGTTCAGCAATACTTTAGATGCCTGCAACAAGTTAACTACTCCATATTTTCAGTTTTCATGGTCTGCTTGCAAGTTTGAGGTTTCCTTTAGTCTGTAATGACTGTAGATAGGATAAGTAGCAGATGAGGCACTCTTCTGTTCTTTTACGTGTTGCTTAACCTTATGTTGTGTAGCCAAGTAATCACTGTCTTTGGAAAGTTGGCAATCTGAGGAGGCTCCTGTACAAAGGAGTGTAAAACCAATTGCTGGTGCCTGTTTGCTTCCTTGAAATCCAGGCCTCAAGGTTGTCTAAAGAGGAAGTGGAAGAGCGACATTTGTGTCATTTTGCCTTGGGAACAAAAGAAAATAAAAGTCTTGGGCTCCCTGAAAGATGTCTGCTGCATATGAGCAGCCTGTTCAGCTTGGCATGTGAGGGTAATACCGTGACTGTCTCCACAACAGAGATGAATTGTGTGACAAGGAAGGTGGCATAAGCATAAGAGCTGCAATTCTGATTAAGCCTTACATAGGCAGTGTAAAGAAGTAGCTCATTGTGTCATGGACTAGCATTGCACCACGTGTGATCTTGGCAAAGCCTAGCCCAAATAAAAGTCTATCAGTACCAAAGTGTAGGCATAGTAGAGGTGATTTAAAAGTACCAAATGAACAGTTGCTCATTAATCAAAGTGAACAAATTCAGAAGTGGCCAAAGTAGCTAAGTAGCAAGTCCTCATTATAGTTCTTTTTATCCAAATAGCTCATTTTTGTAGTTCATTTTAGTAGTTCATTTTAGTTCATAGTGCTGTAGTTAATTTTTACAGTTCATTTTATCCAAATGAACTAATTGTAAGGAAAGGTAAGGTGAACCAGTCAGACACTGAGAGGGATCTTCCCCGGGGCATTGCGTTAGTCTCATGTCAAGTTGTCCTCTGGGATAGGTTAGTTCTGTAACACCTTGGGGTTTGCGCGCTTCTTTTACCTTATGTCTGCTTGTGATAGTGCTTTGCTAAGCAGCATTTGCCGTCTGCAGCTCCAGATGGTTGCAACCAGCTAGGCTGATCCCGTTCCATCCATTGGCTGACTTTGGTTAAGGGACAGATGGCACATCCCCTCTTTTCTTATCTTTACCTCCTTGGCAAAGTATTGTTTTGTTCTGCTACACACAAAAATCACAGGTCAAAACGTGCCAGCTTTGTTGTATTCAGTGTTATAAGGTTCAACCTAATCCTGGGTTGTTTTCCTTGCCGTAAGGCTTCCTTGGAAAAAAGCATTATCAGTCTCAGTCTTCATGTGCCTGAGAATAGGATTTTACATCCCAGTTGGTCTTAGCAGGTTCTCAGAGACCCACTGTGATAATACATGACTTCTAGGAAGCCTATAGAGAAGAGGATACTTTGCTTCCATTTTCCCTGCTGTTCAGCTATTCATATCTTGGCACTTACGTGTCAGCAGGTGCGTAAAGAGCTGGGTTGAGCCAATGCCAAGGCTGGCCCAGAAGAGACACTCCTTGTGGGGTGCTTTACACTTGCAGTATTTTTCAGGCTGTCCATCGTAACCTATTTTTTTTTCCTGGCCTCTGTGCACTAGTCAAATAGTCCAAGCTTATTCTGAGCCGGCACCGATAGCTATCATAACAGATGGACAAGTGTGTTGGAAACGAAGAAACTATGTACTGTATGCACACTGAGGGAACAGTGTACTGGTTCAGGTCATTCATATAACTGGCTGGCCGAAGTCTGCGAGTCTGTGGTTAGAACAAGGTACCATTGATAAACTGCAACCTCAGTTTTAACTTCGCAAAGTCAGAGGCATATGAAACAACTTATGTCTACACTATCACACACTAGTAATTTGCTGACCTTGCTGTGCTCACCCCATATTTCTTGCACTTTCTTTTACTGCCCCCCCCAAAATTAGCTGTAAGATCCTGGGCCACATCGATTTGGACGTAACTGAATACTTATCTGCTGATCTCAGTGAAAGTCCTATCTGTTGCCTCTCAAACTTTAAACTTGGACTTGTTGCTACTGTGTAGAGATCCCCTGAAAATGGTCATTGAGAAGCTCCTGGCCCAGGTGTTGGATTTCACCACTGTAAACAATAAGCCTTTTATTACTAGAAAACTATGACTCAAATTCAAGGTAAGAAAGCAATTGTGTTTTAATTAGAAGACTACTTACTTTGTTCTTTCCCAGCAAAGGTAAGCTAAAACTATTATTTCTGTAAACATTTGTGGTTTTTATATTGTCTTTGCTTTGCAGACATCAGAGTATCTCTAAAGAATGTGTGCACACTGGCAAAAATTTAGCCTAGTGCAAACTTCATCTGAGCAATCTGTCTTGTCCTCAGCCTAGAGGAAACAGTGGTCATATCTCTGACAAGAACGAAGACAGATTTCATATTGACAAGCAAGCAGGATACTAGACCTTTTTTCTGTGGATCCGAGTCCATGAATTGTGTGCAGAGTAGTTGAAGGGTTAGTTTTTTTTTTAAGCAATGCTATTTTGATGGCTGACACGGGAAAGTACATAGATGACTTTATAGGCTTCTGTTTAGGGGTGAATGTTTCATATTTATATGTTCTATGAATTCCAAGTGATATTTTACCTGATTTTTCATTTGTTTTCTATTCTGCTAGTGGTGAAACATTATTTATGTGCCACATCTGCTACTAAAGTATAGTACTCAGTTGTAATTTCGCCACAGGCATGTAGTTCAAAAAATGAAATTTTTTCCAGGCTGAAAGTTAAAAGAAAAAAAAAGAAAAGTTAAAACTCCTGTGAGTGCAAACAATAATCCAGATTCACACTGTTGATTAAAGCAGGACTGGGTGGAAGAACAATGCTGTCTGTGTCTGTCTATAGATCATTTGCTAAATGGCCCATTTTGCTATCTAAAATGTGTACCTAATTTATTTTAAAATGTCTTGTCTTTTTTTTTTTTCTTCTTAGTTTGTTGTGACGATGTTTTGGAGCATCTATATCTATGACAGGGAACTGGTTTATCCAAAGCTGCTTGATAATTTTATACCAGCATGGCTAAATCATGGAATGGTGAGTAAAGTAACGTAAACACTTCCTTGCATAAACAAGACAGACACTGATTTCCTTGTGCATGACTCTGCACACACTTAGAGCTAATCCCCTCAGAAGTGATTAAGAAACATTGTTTGTAAGCAAGAATAACATCTTTCCTTCCCTGAGTCATACTTGAATCCCTAATAGGTTGAAACAGTGGAGGTTTGGACTTTGCGTCCGACATCCCAGGCTAGTGGTGGGGATCAGCTGTTTTCTGTGACAAGATACCTTTCCCAGAGCTCTGTTACCCTGGTCATGAAGAATTTTAATCAAAAGAGACTCTTCTACGAAACAGAAATTCTGACTTTGACAAATCTTGCTCTAAAATGACAGAAACACTTAACTGAATGATTCTTTACCATTCTACAAAAGTATAATTTGTGATGAAATATTTTGTTTTAAATGCCTGTTCAAAAAATCTCACAATGCTTTTTGGACTTGTATGTTTTTAGGAAAAAAAAAACAACTACTCATTTCTCAAGTACACCAAACTTGTATAGCAGAACCTGTACCTCAGTATTTTTAATCATGTGAAATTATGTGCATCAACGCAGTTTCAAAATTGCTGCATTGGTAATCATAACAATAGTTTCTTGAGAAGAAATCCGACCTTTTCATCCCTCTCTGGTATGTCAGGTCAGACATTCTTTCTCTCACCTATGTGTTTAAGTTCCAAGGGAAAGAGAAGGCCACATTTTGCTATCAGGTGCTTACTACTGTTTATACATCATTTGGAACTGAAAAGTGTCATGTTTGCTTCTCTAGTTGCATCTGTGCAAAATGTTTTGTTAATATTTTGTTTTCCATATCAAGGCATGGCAAACCATTTGGCAGTGCTGTTCATCGGCAGATGACAGCAGAGCTCATCCTTCAGGGTGTGCGTACTGCATCACCGCAGCAGATCAAGATTTCTCCACTACTGCTGGGCTTGATAATTTGGTCCTTTGTGGGGTGGGGCAGATGGCACTGCTGTTTACATATTCCCTAAATTGTGTGCTAAAGGAGCAGTATGAGAGGTACTACTGACAAGAGGAGCATCAGCTTCTGCTAGATTCTGTACTGTTTTATGATGTTTTGAAGGGAACAGCATGATATTATGTGTGTATAGAGCTGAGGAAAGAGTATGATGACTTCTGCGGTGTTTGTTCAGACTGTCCTCCCTTGAGTTTTGAGGTTGCAAACGGAACACTTGCAAACACTGCCAAGCCATACATACATTGATTTTTTTCCCCACACCACATCAGTGCCAGCTCTGATGACATTTCTTCCAGGTGACATTCCACGTACTGGAAGCGCCTAACCTATAGCATTTGTCATGAATATACATTGTAAAACAGTGGACAGCAGACAGCCCTATGTATTCAGGAAGTCTCCTCTGTGCATAACTAAAAGGCAATTCAAGCTCATGTTGCTCTATAGAAATGTATACTTACTGAAATATTTGAAGAGGGTTTTTGAGATTTTTGAACATAATAGAGTTCACTGAAATTAATTGCATGCAATTTATTTTTTCAACTTAAAATATTATGTAAGGCATTTTTGAAAGTCTTTTGTAAAGGAATTGTTTGCTGTTGTCAGTCTCCATTTATCCAAGTGTTCCTTTTGCTAAGTCACAGAGAAGGCTTATGGCTGTTGGGCTTTTTACCACCTTTCAGTCTAATTCTTTCT
This sequence comes from Psophia crepitans, assembly GCA_013399095.1. Lineage (NCBI taxonomy): Eukaryota > Metazoa > Chordata > Aves > Gruiformes > Psophiidae > Psophia > Psophia crepitans. The sequence goes on from VWZZ01000028.1 coordinate 72,614, forward strand.
GATGTTTTAAGCATCATTTTATACTCACCAGCTTTCATACTAATTAATTCTGATGCATTGCCTATCATAATATGGAGGGGTTCTTAAACTACCTTGAGAATGCTCACACCTCACTTATTAGCAGTTACAGTTTTGACATGGCAGATTTTAGAGAATATGATAGAGGTCCCCATGGTGAAAGGGTTGGACCTCTGGCAATACAGTTTTAGAAAAGTCAGGATCCCTGGCTATTGTTTTTTACTGAAATAAACTCTTATTCCTGTCATTTTCCTGCATGTTTTGACAGCAGCTGAGCGCATTCAGGGATAATTTTTCTGAACACAAGGGTGGCTGTGCTGGAGCCTAACCTTGTACAACAGAACTCAGGCAAGAGATTCATCATCCTTAGCAGAGTGAAATCTGTCAGGGAGAGGTGGGTCCTTTTGCTACTGCCATGCCGTTGATGAATCCCTCTTCTCTGTGAGCTTCCCCTGCAGTGCCTCGTGCAGCTCCTAAGGATCTGAAATGTTACTTCACCTGTGAACGCTCCATCCAGGTTTTTTCACAGCATTTTTCTTAAACATGTATTTATCACCAAAAAAAGCCACAAGAAGTGGAAAATGTAAACCCCAACATTTTCCGCAGTGAAAAGATTCCCTCCTCTAACTGAAAAGTCATATTTTCAAAAGATTCTGACTGATGTATTATGACCAGCTGTAACATCTTGCTCTACTGTCAACATCAGCCTGCAAAATCGACACCTAGAAAAGGAATGAATAGTCATGAAATCTGGCTGTTATAATACTAATCATATTTCCATTAGTTATATGGGCATGTATGTAAGTATTTGAGACTATTCATACTTTAGAAGCACTGTAAGGTGACTATCTTGAAGACTGTATGAAGAAATTGTTTGATCTGATTCAGTGCATTAGCCCAAGCAGAAATGGTTTGGGCAGCAGTGTCTGCTGCTTTGTTAGGTTATAATACTTAGTTCTCATCCCCCTTTTTCTTCTCCCCCTTTCTCATCCTTTCTCTGCAGTTACAATGTTGCCTATAATAAAAAAAACAACAGTTTTCTTCAGTACAGGTTTTGCTAGTACTCAGAGATACTACTTTTTTATAGCAACACTTTTTCAACATCTAAAAAATTTCTAATTGTTAAAAATTCCTCTCTAGAAATGGAAAACATAAGGGAAATGAACCTCAGAACTATGCCGTACCCTTAGCAATTCAATCATAATATTGTTTATAAAGTTTTGTAGAAACAGAGAGAGGCTCATCATTGTGCACAAAGGTAAAAGCTACAAAGTATTTACCATAAAATTACATATAGTATCAAGAACTGTATTTCTATTATATATTGCCCTAGTTTCAGCTGAGACAGAGTTAATTTCATTTCTAGTAGCTGGTATAGTGCTGTGTTTTAGATTTAGTGTGAGAGTAACGTTGATAGCACACTGATGCTTTTAGTTGCTGCTAGGTAGTTGTAGTGCTTGCACTAAATCAAGGGCTTTTCAGCCTCTCATGCCCTGCCGGGTGCAGAAGGAGCTGGGAGAGCACAGCCAGGGCAGCTGGCCCAGGCTGGCCAGAGGGAAATGCCCTGTCACAGAACCTCATGCTCTGTGTGTAACTGGGGAAGCGAGCTGGGAGGTGGGATCGCTGCATGGAAGCAGGCTGGGCATCAGGGTGTTGGGTTTTTTCTGCATGTGGTGAGCAATTACATTTGTGCATCACTTGTTTTATTATTATTTTTATTACTATTATTATTATCATTCTCTTCCTTTGTTATCCTATTAAACTGTCTTTACCTCAGCCCATGAGGTTTTTTTACATTTTCCCATCCTGCTGAGAGAGAGGGGTGAGTGATCAGCTGCATGGTGCTTAGTTACCCTCTGGCGTTAAACCACGACATACATATATGCACATGCTGTAATAGTTAAAAATATAGTTCCTGTGTACAGGAAAATCTGTGTAGTAAGTGATGCCTTGTGGTACCAGATGGTACCTCATACATACAGATTCATTCACCTTTGAAAAGCACCACTAGTAGAGTTGTACTGTGCCATAAAAGTGATATATTTCATCATCTCAGTCAGTCGATTCATTCATAACCAGTGGTATCACTGTGATTTGAGAAATGATGGGGGGGAATCGATGGCAGGGTTGCTGTCGATTTCAGCAGGACAAGGATTTCATTTCTGTTTATCATGTGAAGGAGCACATCTGAGTAGCTGAGGTTAAGCTTCTGTCAGTAGACATAACTACCTGTCTAAAGAGAGCTGTTGGAGAACAGGGCTGTGTCTCAGCTTTGGTCTGTTTCTGAAGTGTCAAATTCACTTCCTGTATTTATTAGTTATGCAGATTAATTCATCTTTGCTGGCTACAATTTTAGTTGCCAAATTACTGAACTCTTCCATCAAAGATGTCACTTGTGTTCTTGAGACTGTCCTGCATTTTGGATCCATACCAACCCTTAACTCCACAGGCATATTTTCCGTGGGAAATATTCTTTCCCATTTTCTGATAGTTGTCTATCTGATCTCTATCAGTATTAGGAATTTTTAATTAAAGGCTAACCTTTAGCATTTCAAGGTAGTGTGTCATAGTAATAGGATTTTTATCAGCTCATTCATTGCACCTTTTTGTGCTGGGACTGGACAGGATGATGCATAGATAACATTTGTTTCCAGAAATTATATTCTCTTCAGTATTAGCACAGACTATAAAACTAGAGGTTGCCCCTATTCTATCTGGTGCTCACATAAACAGATCTGTAGACTGAATTAATTTAAGCTTGAGCATTGCTCCTTTTGAGCCAGGTTACAATGGCAGAACTGCACGCAGTATCTGTCCAAGAGAGCATACCATTTCAGCAAGAGTCCTTTGTTTTTCGCAGACGCTGTCCCAAATTATTTTTTAAAATGTGAATCGTCTTTGTTTGTGGCAAGGAAAGTAAAATACAGCGATAGAAATTACTTACTGAGAAGTTCAATGGCCTTGGAGGTCAGAAACAAAGAATTGTCTTCATATGAAAACTCTGGAGAGGTCAGAGAAGGGGGAAGGGGAATATGCCTCTGTGGAGTTGGAAAATTGATTGTTGTATGGGTTCTGTGCCACTGCAGTCTATATGAGCTCTCCAGCTTTGTACTCTCATTTTTATGTTGCTTTTGGGAAACAAAGGTGTTCTAGAAAGACATAACCCTCTGTCCTCATATTCAAGAGAGTGCACAAAAACTGGGACAAATAGCAGACACAAACAAGTTATGGAGAGGAAGGAGCCTGTCCAAGTGATACATGTCTACTTCTTTCACAAGTTGGTGCTCTCTTCTTATTGCTGGCTGCTCAGCTGAAAAGCTCAGCCCACCCGAGGGTGGTACGGAGTCCTTCTGGTCAGAATTGGTGTTCTCCCTGACAGCCTTCTCTTAGGTCCGGTGGCCTTGACTTGTTTGTTCATTTGTTTTTCTGGTGGAAAGCTTTTTTCTTTGATGGTTCAACAAGTAGAAAAATAGACAAACCAGGCAAAGATCAAAATTCACAGTAACCTGACATCTGAACATTGGAAGGTCCAAAACTGATGAGTTTTTTGACCAACCCGTCTCTCCATCAGTAATTGGGTCAGTTGCTGCACAGTGCTCACTCTGATTACGAATGAAAAGATGTCCTTTCTTTCAGAAAAGTGTTTCCATCTAGTTGCCCTAAAAATCCTTTTTCAGGAATGACTCATTTGAAACAGTGCATTATACTTCTTCAGGCTGCTTTCCTAATACAGCCACATCCCCTGTATGGGCTATTTTTGTACAATCTACTGCACCTTGGTAATGCCTCACGCTTATGTGTGGAAGATACTTCTCCTTTTCTGAGATTTGTTTCTAAATTCAATTTAAGGCTTTCAGGGATATTCCAACTCAAGTGCTCTTCTTAATTTATCAGTAATATTTTTGTATGTTAGGGGTGAATAAAATCTTCAGTGCTCCAGGAAGGAGTTCCCACTTGTTATATAACTTGCAAAGTTTTCTGATAAAAATCAGGGAAAATTTGTAATTTAATTTCCAACGGAAGACCCACTACTAGATGGCGATTATTTAAACATGTCTGATGGAAAGAATAGCAATTGAAGCTGGTTGCCTGGGGACTCAGAATATTTGCAAAACCCGTGAAAATAATGTTGTTGGATTTGTACACTTCATGCATGTTCATGCAGCAGTTACAGGGCTCCGTGTGGTATCTCTCCTCATTATCTGCCAGTTCCACCACTGGAGCGTGAATGCAATAGTATCAATTATCCTCCCGCTCTGGGGAGAAAACCAGCAGCAGCTTAAAAGAGTTTTTTGATTTTCTGTTACTTACGTGAAGGGCTTGGAAATTGGTAGTGTGTCAAAACCTGTGATAGCATAGCATCTGAAAATTGCGAGAGCCTGCTAGGTAAAGACGCCCAAACTATCTGCGTGGCATCCTATGGGAGCGCTAGGAAAACCCATTTACCTAGTACAGTAACAGCACAGCAGCTTTTGTGAAGTGGAAGGCTGGCCTTAACCACCTTACGTATCTGCCGGAGGAGACTCATTAGAGTAAGGTGAAGACAGCTTTCTAACTGAACACAGATGCTGAGTGTTTCTGATTATTTGCTATTTCCAGTAATCTAGAGAAAACATACACACAGCCTCCTGGCAGAAAGGAGCCCAATGCATAGTAACGAGGGACCTCAAAATATCTTTGAGTACTTCATAACGGCCGAACGTATGAACCCTATTCCAGATGTGAGCGTTGCAAATGAAAAATTTGAGAGCTAAAATCCCCAGACGAGATCTTTTTCTGAAGTTTTGCCACCTTTTGTTGACAAGGTCGTGTAACTCAGTCTGTTAGCACAGAAGATGATAGCATGCAGTGTCAACACCTCCCCCAAAGGAGGGGAATAGGGGAAAGAGAGGGAGAGCAAGCTTGAAAATGGAGGCTGGGGAAAGATAGTTGGATGAGAGGAAAAGATAGGCGGGAGGAAAGAGACGAGTCAAAAATCTGATGCTGTTCCAACTCCTACAGAAAAGAAAAAAAACAAAACTGATGAGGGAAGTAATAAAAAAGGAACTACAAAGTAATGTAGACAAGCTGGAAGAGATTCAAAATGATAAAGAGGACCTGGGGGAGGAGAAGTATGAGGAAAATGGAAGCAAGGAAATAAGGAAAAGTAAGAAAGAGGAAATGAAGACTGTTTTCTTACCATATCCTTCCATCACTTCCCTGGGAAAACTTCCCTGAGAACGATTAATTAGAGGAGTTGAGAGCAAGGGCATGGCCTGTTGATGCTGCTGCGAGAGGAAGAGAATTCTTTTGCTGCTGTTTGATGTAGGTTTACAGGGTCGATGAGGTAATACCTGCACAGTGACATGTCAGAAGCTCTGAATCCTTGTAAAATGTTTAGGATTAAAACCACTTGCACCCATGCAACAGTACAAGGCCTGTGTTCCTAGAAATTATATCTCTGCAATATCTGTAGAACGGCATAGGTGTCTTTGCATCTTAATGTTTTTATCTGACAATGCCGTACATTATCTGACCTGTCTCTTTCACCTTCAAAACTTCAGTCCTGCTGTTGAAAACAAGCTTGTTCAGAGTGTGACTTTTTTTTCGTATCAGCGGTGAAGTGTGAGTTGCATATTAAAACAGATACACTGCTAAGGGTTGCAGGCATGCTGGAAAATCACATATTTGAAGTACCAGAGGTGAGGAAGCACACTCTGAATTTCAAACCGCCCTGCTGTCCTGGTTTTGGCAAGGATAGAGTTAATTTTGTCCCTAGCAGCTGGCATAGTGCTGTGATTTGGATTTAGGATGAGAATAATGTTGATAGCACACCAATGTTTTAGTTGTTGCTGAGTAGTCAGGGGCTTTTCAGCTTCTTATACTGACCTGCCAACGAGAAGGTGGGGGGTGCCCAAGAAGCTGGGAGGAGACACAGCCAGGGCAGCTGACCTAAACTGGCCAAAGGGGTATTTTGTACCATACGACATCATCCTCACGATATAACTGGGAGGTGGCATGGCTCAGGAACTAGCTGAGCATCGGCTTCAGGTGGTGAGCAGTTGTGCTGTGCATCACTTGTTTGGCTTATTATCATTATTAATATTTTATTATTATCATAATCGTCAACATCATCATCTTCCTTTTCTGTCCTACTAAACTGTCTTTATCTCGACCCACAAATTTTACCTTTTTTCTTTTGGATTCTCTCCCCCATCCCACTGCAGGGGTGGGGAGCAAGTGAACGGCTGTGTAGTTTTAGCTGCCTGCCGGGTTAAACCATGCCTGCCTTAGCAGATAAAGCTAGGTGTAATTCTGAAAGTAATAATTATGGTAATAGTAATAATAGTGATAATAAAAGGAAAGAGCCAGATTTTTAGCTGAAGTCGCTCATACAAATGTTTCATAAAGCAATTACTACAGGCACGATACAAATGACCAAAGAAGAGCCCCACAAGGGCGTGTGAACGGAGCCTTAGCCTGTCTGCCTTTCTCTGGGCGTGGAGTAGGTACTGAGTTGTGTTTTCCTAGGAGCAGGGTTTGGCCCTGGACTGCTACGTCTGTTAAACCAGCAGCAGTGCGGGATGGAAACAGCATTTGGTTCATTCCCATCATGCTGACAATATTAGGAAAGCCAGTTTTGTTTTAACAGTCACTTTCTGCGCAGCTTATATTGCTCATCATAGTCACTGCTGGAGCCGTGCACAACTCCTTTGTAAGGCTTAAGGTGGTACCTTTCCCTGGTGCTACTACACGATTTATCAGATATGTGGCTTGCAGGGTATAGATGTAAATAACTGTTCAACTTCAAAATCTGTGCATGCTGCATTAATAACTGCTATGCATTTTTGATAAAAATCTATGTTCTTTCCTCTTTTCTCTCTCAGTTAAAATCAGACACTTGTTTTATCTTTTGTCATCATAGATCTCTCTTTTTTTCCTGAGGTTTTTTCCAGCGAACATAGGCAGATAGTGGAATCAAACAGTAAGTGATACATTATTACGATTAATGCTGTGTATATTCAAACACTGTCTTTTATCAAGAAAAGAGAACATTTTGCTGGGAAGAAAAATAAATGGGGAGAGGACCGCTTATGTTTAAGAAGGTTTAATATGTCACATGCCAGCTACAGGTTGTGTACTCTAAAGCACCCCATATGCAATTTATCCTAGAGGCTATCTCTGCAAAAAGCTGTCTTTTTAGCAGGCCCTCAAAACACATGAAAGGATTCAGGTATCTCTTTGAAGGTACAGCAGGTATATATGCATTTATTGTCTATGTATTTAAGGGGCTATGCTTTGCCTTATGGTTGCAGTAAAATGCAGTGTTGTGTATCCTTGGACACGGTGGTTACCATTCGTTAGCACTTACTCAGATAAGAATTAGAATGTACATACGATAAATGTGGGATTGTACAATATTGTACCCACTTTATTAAACTGTGCTGTTAGTATTCACACATGTGGCAAATATGACTTAATCAGGCCACAAATATTTTGCAGCATTCCATGGTATCTCATTTATTTGTTTAATTTGCCGCTATAGCAACTGGATTCCATCCTTTTAGATTCCTTTTTTTTCACAGACCTATGATCTACTTGGTTGAAGTTTGGCAGGCAGCTTTTCCTTCAATTGAAGACATATGCACTAACTCAGTGACCAGATTTTTACCTATTTATCATTGTTGGAAAGTGGGTTATTTCACATGGACTTAATACCAGAAGAATCAGCAGACCTGGTGAAGGGAGTCTGAGCCCAAAAGCTTATATGCTTTTTCCAGTCCTTGAAGTTGGTGGAATAAAAAATATTACTTCTCTCCGTATCCCAAGATCATTGTCGCTACAGGAACACTAATAGAAGGAAATATTTTGACATTGTTTTTGTAACATATTACCACTTTTTAAAAGTAACTTTTTTCTTTGTTAATTGCTGTCTTTTTACATGTCTTTGTATTTGGAAACAGACATCATTCCTGCAGAAATAATTTCATATTCAGATGATTATTACGTTGAAGTAGTGCCACAGCAGTAATGTTTTATACATGCTGATCAGCAGAAATCGAGAATTTGGGGACAACTGCGGGAATTACTTTTGCTCATGGTGGGCTATGAGCTTTGCCATAATCTGATGTCTGCCCCACTCTTCAGTTCAGTCCCCATATTTTTACTTTCCCACATAGATACAAATAAGTAAAAGCAGTGTACATTTTTAGTAACTCCTCAAATGCAAGAGACTCAAATTCAGAATGCAGCACGAAGGATGTTTTTGACAGATGTGTAAGCCATTGCCATTAGTCATGAAGGTCTACAATTACCCCTTTTACCTTTGGACATTTACGTAAAGCACCAAAGTCCCAGCCTGGTGCCCTGCTCAGGAAAAACCATCGCCTTTCAGAGGTGTCTCTTTTTCTCAGAGAGACCATAAGGATGCCTAAGGTGATGCTGTTCCTCCCTCTAACACCACAGTTAGCTGAGCAGGAACAAGCTCAAACCATGGAGAAAGAGGCCAGGGTGTGGAGGTGTCTCAAAGTAGCAAAGGCAGACGGATGGCCAGTATATCCTCTTACGTCTTCGCTGCAACATTAACTGGTGTCCTTTAACTCTTCACAGCTTGCTTTCTCTTCAAAACAAGTAACACTGCATATTTGAAGTGCTGTTTAAACTCTGTTTTTAAATTTCTGTTTTATTCCTTGTTCTGCTACTGTTTGACTGAATAATCTGAAATTATGTAGTGTTTGACTGAAAGCATTTTTTACAAGTCTTAATTAGCTAATGGCTGCATTTTGTGGGGCTTTGTAGTGGTAGTTAGTTAGAAAAACAGTGCTGGCTGTTACTGTGTTATAGCACCGTGCCGGTTTCTGGTTATGAAGTGTCCCAGGCAGGGCAGCGTGCCTGCACTCCGCTCTTCACTGTGCTGGGGGCTGGCTGGGTGCTTGGAGGTATTTCCCTTTCGTGTGCCACAGCGTCCCATTCATTCAGTTGCAATGAAAAGGCAAATTGCCTTTTGCCAATTACTTTGAGGCTCATGGATACAAATGCAACAAAGAATTAGAGTTGGTATTGCTGTCCATTCTTCTGCAGAACAGAAGCGACCTCCACTTCAAATAATACTGTTTATGGTGATATGCCAAATTTAGTGCTCCTCTAGGCAGACATGGTGCATGGTACAGAAAGTTCAAATATACCCAGGAAGGAAGTTCTTCTTTATCAAAAATGGCTGTAATATTCCAATCACATCTTTAAGTTTGTTTCCCACAGGAAGCAAATTTATTTGCATCATGGGTCTTTTAGCTTTTTATTCTGCTACTTTGAGCTTTACCAGCTTTCTATAAATCCTATAGGCAGAGTTCCAACTTGCTGAGTCACTGCCATGCACATTTTTGTGGCTTCTTTTGCAAATACAGTATGTAATGTAGAATTTTTCTATGAACTATTTATGGGAAGGATGAAATATGTATGTCAGTCTACTGAACTTTGTACTTTAAGGCACTTTTTAAAACTAACAAATGGGAAATTATATTTTCTATAACAGAAACATCTATTAAAAATGTTTTTACTAATACACAGATTTACTGACGTTTCCATTAACAAACAAAATTGTGTTGGCCACAAGTTGTTTAAAAATGCATACAGCTGCAAATCATTTTAGGAGGTGAATATGCATATTCTTAGATCAGAAACTAAGGTGGATGGCATCTTGGTCTTTGCTCCTGAAGCAGAGGAATGAAAGGTGAAAAAGAAGAGAGAAGTTGAAGAAGAAATGCATTTGTCAGAAGCTAAGAGAAAAAGTGATAGCCTTAGAGGTTGTTAAGGAGGACAGCGAGCAAAGTAGAGGAAACCAAACACTGAAATAAAGAGGTGATAATAGTAATCAACTGGAGGGAGGCATAGAACATGGAGGTGATAATTGTGTGTAATGTACATCACTGAGAAAAAGCTTGAAAGGGAACTTTCAAGTACCCAGTGTATATTGAAAATGTGACCCTTTGTTGATTCTAGCCCAACATGCAGAAATTTGGCTTCATTTCACTGCTTGTGACCACTGTGTAGGGTCACTGCAGAGCGATTATCTTTTTCCAACATATTTGTGTATGCAGAAGTCAGAAGAGCGCCCTGCTTTCCAGACTCACTGCCTCTGATATCCCCAGAGTTTGTGGGTCTTTAGATCTCACAGTTGTTTTCCAGAGCACTACACTACTGTGCCTCCCACTGTGGCATCAGTTTGGTAGGATTACTACATATAGTGTATATAGAGTAATATACAGAGTTGTGTATATGTATAGTATATATTATAGTATATATAGTGCGTATATACACAGTATTCATTTATTAATGATATTGGTACCTAATACCATTTTAAATAACATCTCCTATAAAGTTACTTAGGCTAAGCACTGTTGCAACATACAAGAAATGTTTAGTCCTCAAATTTCTTTCAGCCTAACTGAACAGGACAGGTGAAGACTGGCAGAAAAGAGTTGCTATTTTCCCCATGTTACAGCAAAGAAACTAAAACATGGAATTTGTGGTTTGCCTGAGGCTATGGGCAGTTTGTTAAAGATTGAACTGCAAAGTGAATCTGTGTTTGCTTCATTAGCCAGTGCTTCTGTTAAGAAATGATCCTCTCTCTCCAAACCAGGCAAAGAAGACAAATTCAGAGCGAATGAACGAGCACGCACTTGGGTTTCAAACTCGTGCTCTATTGGAAGGAAGAAGTGACTGAATTTTTGTGTAGAGAGATGTTGCTCTAAGTTCTGCTTCACTTAGTTACAATAGGCGTTTCATTATTTTCGTTTTGTTTGTATTACTGGAGGCACAGGTTCATCTCACTAACTGCTTTTGTGTTTATGTTTTCTTTTAGTATAGCAACTACTGTCAACTTACTCCAAATAATTTGATTTTGGGCGTACCTTTTCTCCATAAGCAGAAAAATCCCTTAGGTTTCCATTCCTTTGCTGATGATGATTGATTTGAGAGGCTCTGACATGTAAACAGAAGGATGATTTAAGAAGGATGAATTTGGAAATTGAAAACATGTCAAAGGAGAAAAGATCCCTCTCATCTGCCCTGTCATTTGGAATTGTTTTTTCTTTTGTTGTCCAGGAATGCTGTTGGGACCAGTGTGGGGTGTTACCATTAGTGAAAATCGAGGAAAACTGAGAGCTTTGCTTGCAAATTTTTTAAACATCTTTCAAAAGTCTCTTTTATGGAACCAAAGCTGCTTCAAAAGCTACGTCCAATGTTGTAATTGCAGGTATATGGAAAGAGGAAATAAAAATACCCTTAAGACAGAAAATAGCTTGTGCAAAAGTGTGCCACGGACAGTAAAGTGTAAGCAATGGCAATGAAGAGTTGTACCTAATGATTAGTTTGACTGAGGTAATAAGATCTGTGTTTACTAGACAAAAAATTACACCAGAATGCGCGGTGGCACTGTGTAGAGGCCTGCATCCACTTTGGGAAGTACCTTTCCTCAGGCAAGAATTCAGTGTTTACCAGCCTTGTCTCAAATCTGAACTCTACAGCTTAACTGGCAACCATACAAATATTCACAGCTGTATAAAAAATGTTATTTAGCTCACAACAGTAGCCATGGTTACCTGCATACTTTCATTGCCTTATTCATGTGTAATTCTTTTTTTTTTCCCCTGGAAATACCATTACCGTGTAATATAATACTGTACAGCCTCTTGGTAAGTTTTACAGTATGAGGAAGAACATTTCGCAGTGAACCTGAGCATATTGTATCTAATTGGCTTGTACATGGAAGATCCCACCTATACATTGCTAGGCAGAGAAGGGCGAGTCTGAACACTCTGTGACTGCAATTTTAAAATATAAATAGGAATATGTAAAATTCCTTGGCATTAAAAAATCTCTGACGGTGTTGTAAGTGCACAAGACGTAAATAGAACTAGTCCCTGCTTGGTCCCCTCACAGGTGACACAAACCAGGCAGTTCCTGTCAGTGCATGTCAGAATAGCAAATTATTCCGGCTTATTCCTGCAGGAAACATGAACCCTGGCAACCCCACAGTGCCAGAAGGGCAGAAAGTTTTACTCCTCTCTCTCCTTGCTTTTGTCTGTGTAACTCTGTGCACTCAGTGCAGATGTGATGTACTTGAGAATCTCGTGTTTTCATTACGTTTGTGGAAACCAGGCGCTTTAGCATTACTGCAGCAGAATTCCCAACCACATTCTAAACTTTGCTAAGAAAATAAAATAGTACTTACTCTTACCAGATATCTCAAATCGCTTTGTAAGCAAATGAATTAAACTTTACAAGAGTATTAGAGACAATTTACTTAGGCTTATGCATTTATTTTTTTTAAATGAGAAGTGTTACATTCATTCGGAAGGAATAAAATCACCTATCTCTGTTTAAATTAACAACAGTAGCAAAAGGAATAAATGATATTTTTTCCTCTTCTAATCCAGCAAGTTTATCTGAACTGTTTCAGTAGAAGGTCCTTTACTGCCATTACTACTGTTGTAGAGAAAACTTATTGGACTAAATATAAAATTTGTATTTAAAGGTCGTGTTCCTTGGCATTTTCATGCAACAGTGATACCTAGGAGTTTTATAGGTATTGCATAGAGATTGAACAGAATTTCTAAAATGAAATTTAGAAATTACTGGTATAACCTTCTGAAACCTTGCTGAAAGCATGATAGAGCTTTTATATACTCTCCAGACCTGTTTTCAGTGTGTCTCCCACAGCAAGAAGGAAGATGGCATTAAGATGAAAATTTCTATAGCGAAGCCGGCTGTTACCACAGTCTGGCTCCTGTTACTGCCGTAGTGCTGCCAGCTTGGAGCTATTTATAGGCATTAGCCTATATCCATCCGTGCACACGGATCTACTACTCTCTTCAGAAGTAGTTGTGTTCCTGAAGAAGTTGGTCTGAGGTTTCAAGCTTTATTTTTCCTTTCTGGGGCCAGTTTCTTTATCTGTCCTTATTACCAGTGAGTAGGAATTTGGCCAGAGATCTCTCCCCGCCAGAGCTCTTGCATCAGCTTTCCTGCATTGGCCTACAAGCTGGAAGGCTCAGTTGCAGCGTTTTCAAAATCTTCAAAGATGTTTCTTACAGTACAGGACTCTCTCCATCATCTTATAATTTTCACGTCTTTTCCTCCTTTTCTTCAGTGAGAATGGTATGCGCAGCTCTTCAGAAAAGCTGTTCAGTTCCGTTGTCTCAAAGCTACAACTTGTCTCAGGTAAAACCAAAAAGAAGTCCCTCTGTCAGAGATCACAGGCAGACCTTTGGCTTTCTTCTGGCTGCAACAGAGTGTTTTGGTGCTGTGCGTGATTTGCAGCGGAAATAAAACCTGTTCTCTTTCATTTTCTGAGTACCTGGTGACGAATGCTGGGCAATAAACCCTTTCCCCAAGAGCCACTGCTTGCCTGGGGCAGAGGTAATTGAGTTTGCTGTGCCACAGCACGGCTGGAGCCTCGTGTGGTCTGCAGCCTTCTCTTCACACGTCGTACCTACATACACCCATCCATAAATTAGATACAGGCCAGCCAAGCACAGCCTTTCTGTGTCTTGCTCTGCACCACCTTTATCCCCTACATAAATCGAGATCCACTCCCTGGCAGAGCCTGAGTCAGAGCACACTTCCCCGACGCAGCACCGGCAGCAAGCTTCAGGCTGTAGCCAGGGGTGCAGTACATCTTCTGCCACCTCATGCAGCACAACTGTATAGCACTGTGGGCAGCGACAAGTCCTGGTAGCTGGTAGATCTGCAGCAGTGGGCTCAAAATTAAATTAATCTGAGAAAGTAAGGTAGCAGAACAAGTATTTGACTGATGTAAACCATCATCTCTTTCATTCTCACATTCTCAGTTCTAAAGATAATTTCTCTGCACACAGTTTAAGCACATTGGTGATCTCATGGGGAAAGGTTTTTCCAGTTTGAATACAGTGGGAAGCATTCTGCAACTAAATTGGTTCTTTTCCCTGCTAGTGGTGATTTTTAAATAAATATCTTTATATTATCTTAGTTTCTTTAGTTACTTGTGGTAGTTTACTTTTGAAGAGCATTTAATTTATCCTTGTTGTAGAGTACCTAAGAGTACCTTGAGTAGCTTGAATGTTAAACAGAGATATTTCTGCAGAAGTGTTTTTGCACCAAATAAGGCTTTGATAAATTTATAACTGGCCGCCTTCTGGAAAGGTAGTAAATTTTACTATCCAAGACTTGGGTAATTTTTCCTCCATGTTAGCAACTTAAAACCATTTTCCCAGCTCCACTCAGCATTCCTCCCTGCTTTATTTATCTGATTTCTTCTTTTATGCAGTTGCAAAAAATACAAATATGTGTATATATATATCTTTTTCCCTCCTGCAGTGTTTTGTCCCTTGAAGATTTGAGGGACAGTTACTGCTAATATAGTTCTTCCCATGGCAGCAAGTTATGACTTTGCAAAAACAGAGGTTGCTGTAAGCCGCTGGTATCCAAGGGGAAATCACAGCCTCACAGCATCAAGTTCGAGTTATAGCTGGGACTTCCGCCACTCATATGTTCTTAAGCTCTCCTAAACAGAGGAGATGTCACGCTTAAATTATTTTCAGCTTTAGACCTTTTCATTTCTGAACTTCCAACCACTAAAACGTGAGATTTCCCTAGTATTTATTTCAGAGGACAGGTCGAGGTGAAATGTCAGTGTGAAGAGGAAGGGAGAATAAAGTCCCCCATACAGTATTATTTTGGTATCCAGTGTCCAGTTAATACAAATAAATCAATTTTACTAGAATTCGTTGGAGTGTTTTTGCTGCTGAAACTCAGGCCACATGGGAAACAGTTAACAGTCTCCAGATGTGAAACAGAAACAATCAGCAGCAGCACAGAAAAATTATATTTTTCTCAGTGAGGGGGGCTACTGCAGCTGGGATTCACAGAGATGCAAAGAGAAGGCAGCTGCTCTGAGAGCATGAGAGAGTCAACCATCTTGCTGTGTTCATGGAAGGGCATTTACCAAACTTGAGGTCCTACTAGATGTGCAGGGAAGGAGCTGCTGAGCTGCGCAGGGAGAACCAAGCTGAGCAGTGTAGCGCACACCTCTAGCCAGGGATAGATGTTTGCCTGTTGTTAGTGCTTGGGGACGTGCCACCTATGGCGGCATTTACATTAGCTATGTGTTGAGTGAAGCCTTGTGAGACTGAAGCGAACTTGGAATCTTCTTTCCTTTCTTTTGCAAGTCTATCCACAGGGAAGCCGTGGATGGCATTTGGCACTTTCTCATCTTTCACGTCTTGATCAAACTGGCCATTTAGGGGCTCTGTAAGGAAACTAGATGCTGGGACAAGGAGCGGGTTGGAATCTATCTGCTCGCCAGATACTCTGTGACTAAGTGCATTTCTTTCATCACAACCTTTTCCACCTTGCTGATTGAGAAACTGGGTAATAATGATACACAGATCCTTTTTCAGACAATTTTATGGACCTTTTGACTTGTGAGGAGCCTCTGTGTGGCTAAAGGAGATGTCCGGCTTTTAAAAGGCTGATGTTTAGTTGCACTGGTCCCTACACAAGTTCAGGGAAAATAAATGGGCATAAAAGTGTGTCCACCACCAAATAGCCTAAGGTGCAGTACAGAAAGTTGTCCTTAGAACATATTATTACAGACATGTTGTCAGGGAGTATTCCTGTTGCACGATGTTCTGAAAACATCTCTGTTTGCCTCAAGGGAATGCCCGTCTGCCCTTCTTATGATCCATGGGAAAAAAACCCTTGTGGTAAAGGCGAATGGAGAGTTTCCAATGTCTCATATCCATCCTGTTTTTGTTCCTAGCACAGCAACTGAAGTGATGTGTTCGTGAGAATCATACTGGTGCACAATAGAGGGAAGAAGGAGGGTTTTCAACTTTTAAGGTCCTATGATTACAGAAGATCTTAACTTTAAGGGCACCGTTATAATCCGTTTGTGTGCCTTTTTGAAACGTTTACTGTGTTTGATAGTTTATATACAGTACTAGCAGTACTGCGTAACTCCAACCCTCAGTGCCTCTTTCCAAATACTCTGCCCATTCAGCTGGGCATTCTTCTTTCAAGGAACTGTCCACCCACAGAAACTAATGACATGGGATACTTTCAGGAGCTATCCTGTGGAACATCATATGTGCTAGTACTGCTGAAGCACCAGTCCTTCTTATTGAGTATTTCTTTACATACTCTCAGTGTGAAATACATGGATAAACCCTGAGCGTCCTGTGCTGGTGCCAGTATTTTTGAGCTCTTTACCAGGTGTCAATCATCTTGAAGGTAAGCCTGCAAGCATTGATGTATGAATGGTGAGGATTAAAAGAGCAGAGTTTTAGATTTTTGACTTGGTAGTTTAATCCTAACAGTCTTTGTTTTAAGCTCTTCTTCACATCATGAAGGACTGGAAAACCTTTTTTATTGAGTAAAACAGTTGAGATTATCAAATGACCATGTAAACTGAGGATCTGATGCCTTAAGAAAAGGGTGAAGTCAGCCATTCCTGGAAGAGGCTATGTCTCATGGTCAGTACCGCCTGCTACAAAGGAGTTCTGTTTGAAAGGTTAGCTTATACTTACTGTTTTTACCTTTGTCTTTCTTATTTTTATTGAGTTCTCTGTACAATTTAAACTCTTCTGCTGCTTCTTACAGCTCCTAAGATATTTTCAAAAGTGTTCTTTATTCAATGTTTCTGGAGAAGTCATTAATCCTTTTTGTCATATTACTTCCTTCCTAGCACTTAGCATTTTGGGCCAGACTGTCCCAAGTGGAGTAAAGATCTGAGTTACGCTTTTGGTTTGCATTTTTACATGAATACTTCTTCACATCATGAATTCAGTCCTATGGCATATGCCCTTTTGGAAGACACTCTTTCTTCAGGACCACATTCTGTCTCCTTTGCTCAAGTTGTGCTTTTCTCATCACTGTAGAGCTCTCTGCTGAGGAACTAAGGTTTTCAGGGTGTTGCTCACTCTGCTTTCTGTAAGGGCAAACCATTTGGTGACAGTGATATAAGTACCATGTGCTTTATTAGCCCTTGTGTGCACATTTGATGCACATTCTTACCATCTTGTTCATTATTTTGCTCTTTAGATGCCAACACAGAAAAGTGACCACATTACTGCTTTTGCAGTCAGAATGACTTGGTTTGATTCATGCTGAGAAAAAGAGACAGCTCCCTGAGCAAATGCTGGGAGTTTGATGGAAGGGAATGCAGGTTGTTCTTCAGAGCATTTAAGCTCTTGCCATGACCACTGAGCATGTTTTGAGCCCTTGTTCTTGCTCCAGAGGAAGAAAATCCATGATACAGTTTGCCTCAAGAGTACCACAAGTAGCAAGAGGACCATGTGCCCATCTGCCCTGCACAAAGGGCAGTCACCATGGCTGGCTGTGTCCTGGCACCATGTGGAGCTCTTGCACCAACACGCTGGCTTAGTCCTGCAGGCAGCACGGCTGGGTTAGCACAGCGCTGGGTCCCAAGGGACTGGCCTTGCCCCTCGGCCAAGCTTTTTTGGTGAGGCTGAGGTGTCTGTACTGCTGATGGCTCCAGTGTGAGCACTGTGGGTGCTGTTCGAAATCCCTGCACCACGTTCCAGAACACAGCACTGATATGCCTCCTGTCTCCTGATCTGCAGAAGTGTGCTAGGGTGACTGGCTTGCTGCGTAGGGGTAGGTGTGTCTGGATGGTATTTTGCAGACAGATGCAACTTTATTCTGTGTTTTGAGCTGGCCAGGCATCAGCCAGCTCCACGCCAGGAGCAAGTTATTAGGTTGGATTGTGCACCATGCTAACCGCAGCTACACAGCGCCTGGCTCATTGTTGGCATGGATTCATACACACTCAGAGTGAGTTCTCACCTACCAACAAAATACCACGCAGACAAACCCAGACATTTGTGGCATTTAATGTCTGAAAAGAATATTAGATCATTTGGTCTGACCTCCTGTTTAACACAGGCCATAACATTTCTCTTGCACCTGTAGTGAGCCCAGTAATTTTTGTTTCCCTGAAGCTGATCTTCCAGAAAGGCATTTGGTCGTGATCTGAAGAGATAAACAGTCCTCTGTTTTCCTTAGCAGCTTTGCTCCCATCATTATTCATTGTCACTGCTAATTCTTTTCCAAATTTCTAACTTGTCTGACTTCAGCTTGTTATGCTTTCCACTGCTATGTTAAAGAGCCCTTTATTCCTTGTTTTCTATCACTGTTTTCCATACGGGGAGAGATCTTGTGAGTGTCTCCTTTTGGGTAAACTGATCAGGTTAAACCCCCCTGAGAGTCTCAGCTCAGGAGATGCTCTGCAATCTCCCAGTAGCACTACTGGCTTTTCTTCCCCTGTTCCAGTAACAGGGCGCACCTGAGCTGTCAGCGTGCTGTGATCTACACAGATCCACGTGTCTGGCATCCCTTTGCAGGTCATTTTGATCATCCGTAGCAAATCAGTCCATGCACAAGGTGAGATGGTCATCCCCTACCTTTCATGGAGCGCAGGGCTGTTGATTTTGGGAGCAAAGCCTGACAGAGAAAATACACTGCATGCAATAAACTGTTTCCATGCGGCTGACCTAGCTGGCTAGCTGTAACACTTCAGCCACTTATGATGCTATTGGAGACACGTGAGCTCGTCACTTGCTAATGCTGCTTTATGTCTGTATGCAGTTCCCTGGCTTTGGACTCCCAATCCCTTATTTCTTGCATTCAAAAAAGGTCACTCCCAGAAAGAGCAGCAAATTCTGCAGCTTAGTTTCCCTGACTGGAAGCTTGCGTTAATTATTGCTCTTTTTTTTTCTGTGCGGCCTCAAATAAGCCAGTCTCTGTTTCTCTCTTACTTGGAGAGAATGATAGAGCTTACCAAAGATATATTGTATATAGTCATAAATGCAGCACAGGTAGGGCTTTCCAAGGCCTCACATCTGGCAGACCCAAACACACCACTACTACACAGACATGCAGCAGTCCGCAGGGCCATTATTTACCAGTTTTTCATATATCCATAGACTGTATTTACTCTTTATATCATTAATGGAGACCAAAAAAATTGTAATGTTTCCTTCTCTTGGGGGTTTTTTGTTTGTTTCTTTTTGTGGTGTTTTTTTTTTTTTCATTGTTCCAATGTGTCTTATTTTTATACGTAGTTCAAACATTTTAAATCTGGAAGTCACAAAATAATTCATTCTGACTTAGTTCAAACCTGAACTGCATCCTCCTGTGGTACTTCACGGTTGCAGTTGTGTTTCTCCAAACTGGCCAGCCTGAGAGAAGGAAAAACTGCATTGTGAGAGGTGTGGTCTACCCAAAAGCTCGGTTCACAGGCGTGAACTGGTCCGTTGGGTGCTTGAAAACTAAAATTCCCCCAAGGCTACCTTGTTCTGGAGAGCTGCGGGGAGAAGGAAGAGTGTCCCCAGTGTAGCCGTGCTAAAGCAGCCTGATGGACCTTTTAGATTGTTTATGAGCATGGAAAAATTTTGTCAAATCAAAAATGACAAAATTTCAGTTACACCCAAAGTATGTTTTCTGTCAGAAATGCATTCTGAAAGAAATTTTCTAACCCAAACATGCAACTTTGTGACTGTTTTAACTGTGATGCTTTTTCAGCCTCAGCTTTGGGGTTATGTGAACCCCTCGAGGGTTTTTTTGGTAGCATACTATAGAATTTCTTGGAAGCCTTTTACTGCTGTTTTAATTTACATAAACACTTCTACTGCACCTTACAGTTTCAAGGCAGTTCCTGAAGATAACAGGGAAGTATAGAAGGGAGGATGTTGAATAGGCCAGTCACAGTAAATGCCTACCAGTTGTGACCTGGAATATTGGATGCTGTTTGTTAAATCCCAAGTTGGGGAAAGGAAGTCTGGGGAGTCACTTCAGAAATGAAGGAGTCTGAAATGTAGCCTGAATTTGAGTTGCACTGGGAAGCTGATTTAGCTGCCTATAGGATTTTCAGGAGCTAGTGTGAGA
Organism: Psophia crepitans; assembly: GCA_013399095.1. NCBI lineage: Eukaryota > Metazoa > Chordata > Aves > Gruiformes > Psophiidae > Psophia > Psophia crepitans. The sequence continues at coordinate 92,552 of VWZZ01000028.1, forward strand.
AAATCCAACTATAAAGATGGGTTGAGAAATGGGTAAGTCTTCCACTTGCACCATGGTTTGTGGTTCAGCTGTACCACACTGGGCTCAGTGAGCACACGTGTTTGAAAGGAATAGTTCCCTTCAGCTGCAGAGTAAAATTCTGCGGCCTGTGCACTGTAGGAGGCCAAACGGCAACCGGCAGGGGCTCTCCCGGCCTGAAGTCAGTCAGCCTGCAAGGTATTGGCGTTGCAGCCTGGCAGGAGCATGCATAGGTACACTTGTCCAGGCTTACGCACTTAGAGCTTGCACGTGTTCCCACATGTTGCATCTCACACTGCTGTGCAGTATCTGATTCTTATCCCTCTTGAGGATGCACCCAGAGCTGGGATGCAGCTATGCCATTATATGTGGATGAAGGGGTGGGTGGGTAGCTGAGGGCATTCATTAACCTAATTAATTTCCTCATTGACTCTGCATTAACGTTTGAATCCATTACCACTTTCATTTGCTTTTCCTGCATGGTACAGGCCAATCTTCCCTGCAGGCTTTGCCTATCAAGTTATTTTACAAACAATGCAGCTTCTCTCTGAAGAGAGATTTCTCCCCAGAGCTCTAGTGGTGAAGTCAAAACAAACAAGCAACTAAAAACACTTCTAGTAAGTTTAAAAAAAAAAAAAGGCCTGCTTACAGAGTTTAAAACTATCCCAGGTGTTGCTGTGGTTAAGTTACTGGCTGCCTCCTTGGCTTTGACATTGAAAATCAAACAAGAAGGTTTTTTCCCTGCTTACAGAAGAGACAAGCATCATCTCTAGTTTCTTTCAGACTTTCCTAAGTTTTCAGAAAGGAAGCTGCTTCTATCTTACACTCCTTACAAATATGCCTTTCTATGGAGGTCTGCAAATCCCAGCAGATCCTGGGATTGCGTTTTCCAGGATTCCTTCTAGATGAGGTCGAGCGAAGCTGTGCCCTGCCCATGCTGTGGTCCTCGCTCTGGGGCACTGCAGCCGCTCAGCAGCCTGGACTCCTTCCCAAACCCAAGCCGCAGGGCTGCCACCCGAGACCACTTCCTCTCGCCTTTGTCCCACAGCTCTGCTTTGTTTAAAACAACCTATGGAAAGGGATTTTCCGGGCTCTGGTAGATCCTTGTACAATGCTGGTGTACACTTGCACAGCCTCCAGACTGGAAAAAGGAAGACTGACAGACTCTCTGCTTCCCTCTAGAAGGAGGATCAGAAATGTCCAAGGTTTCTGTCTTTTTTTTTCAGCTGCTCCTTCAGAGCCATGCAGCCAGAGGGGACAGAGCTGGAATATCCTGAGTTCTCATCACTCTTTTTTTCTAGTTTGCTCTTAACCAAAAATTTCCTGGTTATCTACCATCCCGCCAGAACCACCAGAATTGTTATGTTGTTTTGCATGCCTTTCCCCATGTTGCTTTTGGACTGCAGTATGAACTGCAGCATAACAGATGTGTGTTCCGTATGTGCTTTCATGGTTTTTTCTTTAGTTGAAAGTTCCTGGTCTGACCTTGTAAAACCTAGGGCATTTCAGTAAAGAAGAGCGGTTAGTTTCCAAAATCTCTTTTGCACACAGACGTCTGGGCGCACACCCCCATACTGATTACGTTTTGTTTATAAAGAATCTCGTTTTTTACAAAATGTTTCTTAACACATTTTAATGAGAAAATTAAATATACTGTATGGTATCATACGAGTTATTAAATGTCTTCTTTAGTAGAATTTGGTGATTACTGGAACTGTGGCTGGCAAATGTGAAATCTGTTTGAACTGGAGAACATGGGCCCCTGGCAGACAGAGCATCGGCTATTTGGACCTCGGCTTCCATATAGCGTGAGTCAAGCGAAACTTGGCACTAGTTGTACTGTTTAGTCTTTAAACATTTTTTATAAGCCTCCCTTTCTCTCGGTGAGATTAGATCAGCCAGAGAGATGATATTCTGATCGGCATCAACTTATCTTTATTGTTGCAGTAGTCTCTGGAAGATAATTTTGGAAACAATTATGAATTATACTCTGAAAGGAAAAAATTGATTAAAAATTTGTCATGTTTGCCTCAATAGACTTGTAGTTCATTACAGTTCTCAACATTAAGGATAGAGAATAGCCATAGAAGTAAATTTTTTTAAAACATCCACCCCACTGTTAACTTAATTTTGGTTTCTCATCCCTCTCAAATGAAATCTTTTAACAAAATCAATAGCATATCTAGATGAAAATGAAAGGTCTAGCCAAAGCTCGAATCACAGTACTCCAGTTCTTCCAAATTACTAAGAGAAGGAGACCTGACTAGGTCTTCGGGTGGAAAACGGGATGGCAATGTGAAAAATATAACTATAAATTAAATATGAAGAAATGCAGAGTTCACAGGTGTTGGAGCTGTGGGCAAATTTCTGGACTGAGCTTCTGAAAGGTTCAGCTTCTGTTGCAGAGAACAGAGGAGCAATGGAGATGTTAGGCTCTCCTAAGGCTCTCCTGTGTGTTTTCTGCATCGTATGCTGAACACACTTGTGCAGTGATTTGTGTTCCCTAAATTAGTGATTTACACAGGCTGCCTGCTGGGCTGAACATGGTGTGAGGTTCCAGTTGTACTGTGAGATATACTTTACTGTGGTATATGTTGCGCTTAAGGACAGCTGTACAGCTGTCCTCATGGAGCTTGTGCTAGAGGGATCTTTTTCTCCAGTTGCTTCTAGTGCCCCTTTTTACCACTTAATTCCTTCTCACATAGTAGAAACGCAGAAAAATAGTAGAAAGGACATCTTCTATATTGTCTTCCTTATGGTCAAGTTAAGAAAGCTTCATTAGTTCTCTTGGATTGTTCTTGAAATAAAGTTCAAATTAGGTTTTTTCCTCAGAGGGGTCAGATACATGTCACTCACAGTGCTAGATAATGGACATAACAAGGAAAAGCTTACAAAACCTGCACAAATTTGGTTCTTGTCTGTGAAAGATACTTAATATCATGTCTTTGTCCTTCCCATGCTGCGAACATACTCTGCCAACCCTGCAAAACACGTTACTATTTAATTTTATCATTCGATGTGGCTTCTCTCTTTGATATATGCAATGAAACCTTGCCCCTTTGACATAATACAAGTCAGGCCATTCCTTTCAGTGCAGTGAGGAATTATCCAATGGTTCATTTTTTAAGAAGCATGTTCACAATTTAAAAATACATATAATTAAACTTCTTCTAAGCAAGATTTTAAAATGTTTTTCTCAAGTTGGATTGAATTGCTCTTTGATATTTGCCTGCCTTATTAAGCTCTTTTCTCATCATATGTCATCTTATGTGCTGTCAAGATGCGGTGTGAATTTCTTCATGGCAGTAAACAAAATTGCAGAGACTTGCTTTCAGTCACTGGGCTTAAAAAAGTAAGTACTGCAGTCTGAATTGCCAGATACCCCAAAAATGGTGTATTTCTTCTAAGCAAGTGACTCGAACATGCACGTGCCAAAAAAAATTGATGTCTGCAGTATGTTTTCAGAAATGTGGTGGAACTGAAGGTATAGGCAGTGTGTATACACAGCTGAAACTGAGTGTAGGTAGTGAGTATACGTGCACTGTGCATTCCTCTAGGCCAGATGCCAAACAGAGTAGATCAGAGGACTGGGTCTCTATAGTTAATCCTGTGTTGGCTTATACTTAATTTCCTGATTCTGTTATCTGCTGTCTCCTCACTTAGTCACTGATTCTATCCCTTCACTTAACCTCAGTCAAGTTTTACAGTTGGTAAGCACATGGGACACCTTATGGAGACAGACTACTGAGGAAAGCAATACCTTGGTTTTTTGTTGTTGAAACAATGGCTTTTACTTGGACTGTACTTACTTTTCAAGGATAGTTACTGGCTTTATCTGAAAATAAATACATGTAAGTGGGCTATAATTTTTAACTTATATAAGTAAATTATTATGACTTCATTCCTTGATCCAGCAGAAAGATGAAAAGATAAACCATGACAGAGAAAAATCGTGTTCTTATACTAATGTAATTTCTAATTTTGGATAATGGACTGAAAGAAAATAATTACAAACACATGCATAAATGGCTTAGGAGCTCAGTGATGTTTCTTCTTGATATTACAATTTTAACACAAAAAGAAGGGACTTTGGCTGTTGAAATGCTGAGATTTGGACCTGTAATCTCACCAAAATATCATCTGTGTACCAGAAAGAGACAATGGCAGTTTTTCATGTTATGTCCCTTCCCCTCAGATTATATATGAGCTAATATTGTTCCTCAAAACTAAGAAATAGTTAAAAATTAAGCAGTAGTTGCAAAATTGCCACACCTCTTGTTATCAGCTGTGGCACCAGCAGAGTTCTCAGGTAAGTACAGCATTTGAACAGCGGTTCAAACAACTGGATAGATGCAGTATAACATGGGTCGGCAGAAGGCCACTTAGGAAGTTACAGGGTATGAAGGACTTTCTGATACTAAAGTCAGTGGACATGAGATCCTTACCCATTTTCTCCTCAGGCAAACTCACTTCACATTCAGGAACCGACACTGGCATTTGCTTGAGAGCGCAGAGTAAAAATAACAGACAATGAGGGCCGCCTGGGTTTGGTCACTTGTGTATGTGAAATAACATGTCCTGTTGTATGGTGGTCCTGAATTCCTCCAGCTGAGAGAAGGTACATGGCCCCATGGAGGGGACTGGGCCTCCCTAAGTGGGCAAAGTTAGGTTAACAGTAGATGTAAATAGGGGTTGAAAACGGGACCAGAGCTTGAGACCGGAGGTTTAATGCCTTGCCCTACCACTGTAGTGGTACGTGAGAAACTCATCTTCCTAAAAGAGCTTCTTTTCACACCTGCTTCAGCAGTCCTTAAAGGAGCAGCCTGAGATCCTAGTGCCACCTCATGCCTTGTCTTCAACATACAGGAATTGATTGGATTAGCATTTTCCCAAACGTGCTGCTTCCTCTTTTCTTGCATTGTTCTATCCAGGAACCCAGTGGGATTCAGCAAGTGTCCCAAGCTGAAGCACCATGAGGCTTGCGTGGGTCTTCCACTCTGTACTGACTTTCTGGTCTCTGGTCGGTCTGCAGCAGAGTTGTAAAGCAAGCCAGTGAAGGACAGGAGGAAAAAAAAGGAATGTCTGTTCAAAATCTTATGATTTTTCTTTTTATCTGTAGTTTTGACTGCTTTTGAAATGTGCCTAAAAAGCCACTCTAAAACCAGAAACCAGCATGTGTCATGAGGCACCCAACTGTTCTTCTCTAGACTTGCCCCAGAAGTTTTATATTCCTCCTGCAGTTTTTTTTGACCAGTGCTTACAGACCTGTATGTCCTGAGTCTCCATGCCAGACTAACGGCTCTGAAGTGCTCTGCTCAGCTGGTTGCATTTCGGCCGCGCTGCAGAGCCCCAGTCACAGGCGGGCGCTGATGCACTAGATGCAGCAGAAAGGCAGAACACAACCACATGCCTTGCCTGTGGCTTCTTCAGCTGGTTGTGTCACTTCGGCTTCGCTTCTGATGAATCAGAAAAGACTGATACGTTAGCAGTTCTCCGGAGGGAAAGAAAAGAAAGAAGACTGGGGGAGAAGAGCATAGGAAGCCACAGGCACGGGGAAGGTGGAGAAGAGGGCTGTGGAATGGCAGGGAAGGGGCAGCCAGAGCTCAGGATATGGCAGGGAAGAGCTGAGAAGGGGGCATGTGTCCAGCCCAGCAGATGGGGAGGAGGAGAGTGGTGGTATGGAGGAGTGATTGGCCCAAGAGCGTGGCAGGACAGTCCTGAGATCGGATGGGGTGGAAGGATGGCACATAAAGGGCTTCTGGGGTAAACCACTACGCGCAACACGTTGGTCTGGAGAAGAAGCAGCCTGTGCTTGTATTTGTCTGGCATGATCTCCCCGAAGCTGAAGGGAGAGCAAGGTGTTAAGCTAATGAATGTGCTAAAGAAACATAACTGGAAATGTTTTTCGCAGAGCAAATTATAAATTTTGTCAAGAATTACTCTTCTTACACTTTGCGATTTGTAGATTTTATCAGTTTATGCCTCAATTTATTGCCTGATGATTCAGTGAGACATTTTGGATGCTGTTGCCAACAGCAAAATGTAGCTGCAACAAAAATTAAATCCTCCTGGCCTTCTAGTAGCTTGTTGGTATGGCCTTCCCTGAAGGACTGCCTTTCTTTGCTTTGAGTGTGCCAGAAGTAATAGAGGTCAGTCAGGGACTAGAACCATTAGCCAGCGCTGATTTTAAATGCTGTCCAAAACTTTCCTGGCTGAGAAAGTGATATTCTTTCCTCTGCTAGAAAAACTTACTAGTATGTATCTCCCATGTAAAGTCTGTACTTCAAAAAAAAGCATCAAAAAATGGAGAAGTAGAGGAATGAGGGCAGGGAAAGAGGAGAAGGAGTAAGGGGTGAGGAGAAGAGGGAAGGAGGGAAGGGAGGAGGGAAGGAAGGAAGGAAGGGAAGAAGGGGGGAAGGAAGGGGGGAAGGAAGGGAGGAAGGNCATTTTTATTACTGTTGGGTAGCTGGAGTAGCGATAGATATTTCCTCAGGTATACTGGTCCTGCCCTGACAGGGGGGTTGGACTAGATGATCTTTCAAGGTCCCTTCCAACCTCTAATATTCTGTGATTCTGTGATTCCATACCTTCCACTTAGGACTGTTAGATCAATTTTTCAGTGTCTGTCTTCTTGCTCTTTTTCTGCTTTCCTGGTGGCCCTTTTCATCCTTTGCATTCTTTTCAGCAATTTAGGATTTTTGTACCTTGCCATGCAGACTGTAAAAATTATTTTTCCAGCCCCAATCATAACAGTAAAAGGGAGAAAGAATCTCTGTGGCATACTAACCTCAAGATACCAATTATTTTAATACAACTTCTAACAAAATTATATGAAGGACTGTTTTATTGGAAAGGAAGGTGTTTTTTTACTTTATTTCTTCATTGGTCCAAACAGCACTGCATATATGGGTCTGTCTGTTTCTTTTTTCCACAGATTATTACTGTAGAGATTTTATGTTAGACATAACATGAAAAGTACAAACAAGTGGTTACCATGACATTGTAATAGATGTATGCTGAGCTGCATAGTTGTGTTCACTTTTCATTCTCTTTATTTAGTAATTTATAAGCTGAATGTTTTTCTAGCTTAAGTAGTGGAATTCACTTTAAGTGATCTTCTAGTAATTGCCTGGCTGCAGCAGAGATCAAATAATTATGTTCCTGAAACGACTCTTTGTTTAGTCTTCTTTTGTGCCTCCTTCTCTATAGCTCCGCTGTGGAGGGGCAGCCTCTATTCGCATTTTCCTTGCTCACCCCTCACCAGCGGGTCGTGTGGATGTGTCTCTGACACGGGTGGGTCGGGGTCACAGCCTTGCATTAGCGCTGGCCCTTTCGCCCCATCCCAGTGAGGTTTGTCTCTCTGGCGCAGCACAGATACTGCTCTTTGTTGGGGAGCGTGCCACACCACGGAGCGGTCGGGAAGTAGACTTCCCCCTCCATCACCCAGCCCTTTCTGCTAGCGTTAATGATTTTCTTTTTTTTTTTTTTTTTCAGCTGTGGAGAAAAACATTTTCACTGCTCTGAAAAGGGTTCATTCAGCCTTTCTGTAATAGTTCAAGTGGTTGGGTTTCTGCTGGCTTCTGAAATACATTACAAATCACAATCTGGAAAAAGTTCTAACATGGTTCCAAGTCTTGCTGCTGAATTTGGATACGTTGCTGGGTCTTACTCTGTAGCTCATCCTTAACAACTGACAAAATATTTACTCGGCACAGCACAGAAAAGGCGAACTTTCTCCAAAATATTATACAGACTTGGAGTCAGAACATAGACAATGAGGCAAAAAATTGGACCTGCCCACCAAGCCATTAGCTGAATCATTTTTCCAGAATGTCATGAGAAAGAGCTTCATCAAATCGCTGTGCTGCATAGCTGCTTCTCACTCTATGGGAGTGGAGAGGGCAGCCAGGTCCCCAGTAGTGAGGACAACATACTGCAGATACTGAAGTCTTAAGTGTATATTTGCACAGACAGTTCCAGCAGGGAATGTTCTTTGCTGTTTATTAAACAGCTACTTCATAATAAAGTGGTTTCCCTAAACTGATCCCCTATGTTCAAAATGAACAGCAAAATCTTGAACCCGAGCAGGGAGCATTGTTTCCTTTTTGGTACTTTTTCAGTGTTAGTTTCCCCCTGGGGAAGGGATTATTAAACTACTGGAACCAGACTGGAGCGAGTGAAGTGTGGTGTGCTGTTCATCGCTTAATCTAGAAAACATGGGTTTAGTAGTATTTCACCCCTCTTTTTCTGAGAAATCACGGAGGGAAAAAAATTGTAGTAAAGTGTCTTCAGCATAGAAAAACTCATAGTGACAAAACTGAATGCCTAATAATAGTTTTCTTCTGCTTTTACATTGTCTTCACGTGATCCTTTGCAAAAGAGACTCCTTGGTAATTATATTCCATTGTCTTTTTGACAGCAGTGTGTTGTTGGTTTTAGACCTAATAGTATAGCATATCTCCAGAAATAAGATCACACCTCACCACATACTTAAATGCAGTACACTGCAGTCAATATTTCTGGCAGATTCTTTGTTTTCAGCATATTTACCATCACCACCACCAAAATATATCAGGAATAATGAGGCATAATAATTCAACCCTTTTGAAACTGAGCAAAACTGTTTTCATAAGGCAAGAGGGTTTTGACAATCTCAGTTGCAACTGTGTTTATATCCATTGATGTCATGTCACTGTTTTTCCCGTCTCACTAAAATAAGAAATATACTCTCCCGAAGAAAGAGCATGGCACAGCTACTATAGCTACAGAGATTTGGAGGAATGGGATACGAGTGAGAATTTTTTGCTCTTTTTTTAAGTAATAGCTTAAACATTTGTCTTCGCTAATAGCAGTCACATGAATTGGCATTTTGGATGACTTGTCTGCACACTTGTCTGTTGTGAGCCCCACAAAAAGAAAGCAGATTCTGTGATGGGTCCTCACCGATCCAGATCAAAAGTGTTTGTAAGGCTAGGAATAACCCACCACATTCACAGGCAGTGAAAAAGCAATGAGCACTGTCATCCACTTGCTTAGAAAACCTGTGAAGAGTGCTCACCTTTCATTCACCCCAACCCTCTGAAAAACAGACGCGGATGTCCTGCAGCTGACTTTCTCTTGCAACTCAAAACACTAAAATCAATTGTGTAGTGGTTTTCAGCCGCCTGCTTTTTCTGAGATGTTGTGTAACCTAAAGAAAATAGGGCTTTTCAGGGTTGTTATTTTAAATGTTCTATTTATGTTACAGAAAACATGACAGTCCAAGTTAATTATTGATTCAGTTGCTGACAAACTGGAAGCAGGAACCAAGAAAGGAAGATAAAGTAACCCTTGGAAAGATTTTGTCAATTATAATTCCTCCAGGGATATGGCTGAATTGTTATTATTTTTATATAAAACAAATGGGAAAATGTCTTCACTGTATTTGAATATAGTATTTCATTGGTAAATAAGAACAACATACCCACAAATCAACTAACATTTCCTCAAAAACCCAGTTGAGATGAAATAATGAAATAACTACCCAAATTGCTATTATCCCAGAAACCAAACTATCCGTATTCAGGAAGCAAGGAATCAGATAAAGCTTAAACAACTGAACCATTCAACTTAATGTCAACCACATTATTTCTACTTTTGTTTTGGCATTCTGTTTTATCAAAGGTTGAGATTTTCAGTGAATTACACAAAAAGGTTTGCCCACATCTTTTTTTCTTACCATTAATAGAAGACCTGTGGCCAAGCCTCTGCCAGCTTTTTAAAAGTTACAGCAAATACAGGTTTTTGTAAAGAAAAATACATGAAGTTTTGCCAAGGGGGAAAAAGGTATTTAAACATTTGGTGTCTCTCGTGCTATCCAAGCTTCAAAAATATTTTCTGATGTGATAGAAAAACGCTGGCCAGTTATAGAAACGCATGATTTCCTTCCTGTTGTGTTTAAAAACAAAAACACACAGAGAAACAGCCAAAACCCAACAAGAACAAAAAAGAAAACCTTTGTGTGACTCTCAGTTTCTCTCGGTAATTGATAAAAAGGTCATTTCAAGTTCTTCCTCAAAGAAACTGCATTAGTGGGTTTTGAAAATGCGTAAGAATCTGGAAAAGAGAAATAGGTCAGTATTTAGTGTTCTACAAGGAAAGATCATAATATGCCAGTCCTGTATCTTCTGAAAAATAAATGCAACCTACGTGCCCATACAAGTGCTGTCAAGCAGTTGCCTCTGTGATGTCCCATACCACTAGTGCTAGTTAAGGACTTTATGTTGCTTCCCCGGGCCCCGTGCAGTTCAACAACGCACAGGACGTTGAGGTGGGTAAGTGCAGGGCCGTGTGGCAGGTGGAGGGAAACCATAGCTCCCTGCCTTCATAGCTCTGCTGTGTCCTGTATTTGAGGACAGGGTGTGCGGAAAAGGAACATGGAGAGTGTAAAATCAGGGCTCCTCTTCTTTGCCTTTTCTCCTGAAGAGTTTTAAGAAAATACTTCTGTTACTATTGTGTATTCAGTGTTTCTTTATTTCCGCTGTTCTTTGCCCACTACCCCAAGCTAATGTTTGTTCAGAAAAATGTGGAAGAGAGTATAAGTTGCATTGTCCAGTTTGATCTCACATTTTCAGCTGTAGTGGTCGAATGGGAGAAGCCAAACATGGACATGGCTGTTGGAGCAGTCCTCCTGCAGCAAGGAAGCATCTCATGGCAGAAGGCAACAAAGGCCTTTTCTCCCGCTACAGCCACCATTTGCCAGCCCCTTGCATTAGTTTATGTCAGAGGCTGATTTAGAAGAAATGTGGCAGAATCTGTGGTAGCTAACACATGTGAAAGTTGGCTGTCTTTGAAACTCCTCCTGCTGTGGCAGTGATGGTTTAGGTTGCCCGATGTCGCTTCCTTTCTATACTGAAGTGGATGTGGTTATACTTATAAACATATTTTTGTCATTGTAGCATACTTTGGGCAAGGAACTTCCTGCCAACATAAACCACCTATGCAGAGTTAGGATTTGGTACAGTGTCTGTGTAGATACATCTCTTGGTCAACATTGCATTTTGGGAGCCTGACGCCAGCAGCTCTAGTTATGACGAAGTAGGGCAAAAGGTGAAGAGTTTGTATGTTTGCACATCGGCTCTTGCTCTGCGTTTAATGCTGACTAGAGCTGGAGCACAGTAGAGAATTGAGCCCTTACTGTTGTCTTTAAATTCAGCACAGCAGTCTTGCTCTCACCTTCAGTCAGGCTGCTTGGGAGAAGGTTGAGCATCCTCACGTTGCAATCCAGTATTTCTGTTTTCCTTTCCTGCATAGGTCTTGCCCTCCCATTGTAGTCCTGCTTTGTAATAAGGGTTGTGGTACGGTAGTTGCATTTATCGGTGGAAAACTGTGGTCTGAAAGAAGTTAATACCCATACTCCAAGATAGAAATTACTACCTAATACCCATTTCTGGTGCTTGAAGTGCTTTAAGACCACTTTGTCGTGCTTATGGAGTGAATTTTCTCCTTTATATTGTGGAAGTGGGACTGTTACTGGTATGCATATTTTAATTCATAATGTAGATGATAATTACATTATTGTATGTCAATTGTTGGAGCAGTTTAGTAAGTTCCATTTAAATACTCGGACACAAACGTAATTGTCCATAGTCAAAGGATGTATCTTTTGATAACAAGTATAATGATTTGATTCAGAAGTCTTGTCCCTCAGACATCATCTTTAATGCTAGCTGGTTTCATCTACAGCATTTTGGTTTTGCTGAGACACACTGTAAATGTATCTATTGCAATTAGAAATTTTCTGAAATGTCTACTTGAAAAATAGTATGGAACATGTTCTTAGCAAAAAAGCACCACTGAACTGGGAAAGAGCCCTTGAAGTCAGAAACTACTGCTGTTTGGTCTGAAAAACTGGCGAGTTGTTCTTCACTTCAATTATGCCCATCTATCAGTTGCGTTTTTCAGAATGTTTTTAAAATGGTAGAAATGTGGGGTAGCTTTCTCTATTTATATTTATTTTGTCACAGTATCTGTCATCAGTTCTGTGCATATACGTAGATATAGATTGCTTTGTTTGGTGGGATAAAATACCTGCAAGACTCTTTTTAGCACAGTAAAAACCACTGGCTGATTTTATCCTTTCGGAAAGAAAGTCATCAGAAATCATCTTAAGCAAGTTTTTTTCTGACTTTCTTTCCCTCTTCCATCTGGAAGCTATACTTGAACATGCTTTAACTATCATGTTAGTTTACATGAGCTAAATTTGATGTGGCATGTAGCAGTGTCATCCTTAACTTCATATCATCATCTGTTGTTCCAGTTAGCATCAAGGTCCTTTAAATGTAGTAGTCTTTGTCTGCCCTAATCTTTTCATGTTGAGTTATTTTATATGTATTAATAGACAATAATTTTGTGGTACAGACAAGACTGACTTCAGCTGGCTTTTTTTTTATTTCAATATAAAATGTCAGGGAAAAGAATCCTATCTTGGCCCAGATGTCACTAATCTTTGTAGACAATAACCTAGTGCATCTATTACACTTTGTCCTTACTTTGGAAGCTGTCTTATTTTTGCTGTGCTGGATAGCTGATCTGACACATTCATTTCTCTACTTTTAGCAAAGAAAAACCCATAATTCTCTCCCTGACCATGGACTATCTTGTAGCATTACCTTAATTACTGGTTGGAAGTTGGTTATGTTCATGTCAGCCCTTCATTTCCTATGTTTGTTTCATAATTAGGTATTTTTTAGGGTACAGAGAATACAGGCAGCACAGGTGATAAAACTTCAACCAAACAACCCTACCTGTGTAGAGATCACATCAGTTGGTTCTTCAGCAGTGGTCCCGTATGTACCTGGGAGTTTTGCTTCCAGACTTCCGAGGACTGCTTTCCCACCTTCTTGTTTTGGTTTGGTTGGTTTTACTGCTGGTGAAGAAAATGCTAGCCAGGGTGTGGAAGATTCCTCATGCAATCCTGATATTAGTAAGCATGCTGAAAAAATAACCTTAGAGGAGAAGGGTGGAGATGTGGATGGATGAGGTGGTGAAAAATCCCAGTCATCCTGGTGGCTGCAAGGCTGCCTCTGGTGGATAATTCCCATTTAAAAACCCTGTTTCCTCTTGTGAGGTGCAGAGGATGGATGCTGTGTGATGTTCTTAGACTGAACATTAGGTACCAAGGGATGGGTAAAGTAATAGCATTGATTTCATCCTGCTCATGAACCTCAGAGACGGATGGCATCATCAGTATCCTATGTAAATCTTCTTCCACCATTAAACTTCTCAGCATTGGTAACAGGAAACTGGCGAAGAGAGAGAAGAAGGTGACTGCTGTGAGACAGGCTCTCTCTAAGGTTGAGTCCGTGATGTTTGTGTAATTTCTTCTGGCTGTGAACTAGACTGTAGGAGCAATAATAAACATCCCTTCACAGCGTTAGCAACCTATCCTGTAAATTCTTATCTTAAAAGCTGAAAAATGATGTATGGATGGCAGGGAACCCTCCCTTCCTGCTCATAATTTGCAGGAAGTTTCTCCCAAACATGTAGGCAGCTTCTCAGCTGCCTCAGAGAGGAGAATATATTGGATAGTATACCAAGCTAAGGTCACATAAGAAAAACTTTTTACTGTAAAGGTGACTAAACACTCGATCAGGTTGCCCAGAGAGGCTCCATCCTTAGTGATATTCAAGATGCAACTGGACACTGTCCTGTGCAACCTGTCCTAGTTAACCCTTGTCTGAGCAGTGAGTTTGGACTAGATGATCTCCAGAGGTCACTTCCCACCTCAGTGATGCTCTGATTCTCTGATTTCAAAGTCACCTTTTCAAATGTGGGTTGGTCTTAGGCTCATAAGTATCTCCCTCACGTGGAGGTGGAATGTGGACTCTGGGTACAGACATAGTTTTGGAAAAGCTCTTAGTGACTTAGGACATGGATTTTTCAGGAGACCATAGAACAAAGCAGCAGCTAATATCAATCCTGATTCAAGGTGACCTTGGCTTGACTGCATACAAGTTAATACGCTGTCATTTGGCTTTCTGCTCCTTTCCAATATGGAGAAGTAGAAGAGTGCTGCCCATCAGGCATTGTTGCAAGCCCAGGAAAGCAAGAAGCCAAAGCGTGCATTTGCTAACCTGAGGTTCTTTGAGCAGAGGTTCTGCAGCCTAGCAGGGTGGGTTGCAGACGTACGTCTGGCAGAGGTGTCAGGAAAAGTCCATTATAAGCACATGGGAAAATAATGTGTGAGTGGGCAGTGCAAAAGCTTTAGCAGATGTAGTAGCAGCATGCGTTGCTGGCTCTGTGTGCCCTTGGAAAACTGTAAAATACTTCTCCATTGATTCAGCATCTCTGGTAGGCAGATGATGAAATGTCACTATTTCTTCAAGCACAACATGCGGAGCCATCATTATAATGGCCGCTCTGGACAGATTTACAGTCTTCAGAGGCTACTGCGACACAGATAGGGGAAGGTTATCTTCGTATCTCCTCTTTTGTGTCTGCTGACAAGGAGTTGCTTCTCACTGGCTACACAAGAAAGATTTATGGTCGTTACTCTTTAAGAGTGTACGATGTAACCTGTCTACCTCAGATGGTGAATGTTTAGCCAGAGTTTGGAGGTGCAGTTCGAGCTGTGACTCACTGAACTTACCAGGGAGAGATTACTTGCACAAAAAAGAAGAGATACGACATTACTTGTAGAAGTTTCAGGAGTTTAGTTTGGAAGACTTCCACCAGCTTTAGCTGAGGGGGAGGGGGGGTGGAAGAAGGCATTTGAAACAGCTCATAACTGTGTAATTAGTTGAGGTTGATACTGTGCCTGTAACTGCTGTAGATTACAAGATTTAATTTTGTGGTGTACTTGAAAAGGTGTTTCTGTCTTTCTTTGGGTATCTGTGCAGTTTGTAGCCTTCTCAGTGATTAGGAGGGGTTTGGTCATGGATCTGGCGTGGACAAGAAGGGAAATACTGGAGGCCAAAGAAAGGTGTGATTTTTCCACAAATATTTTTTCATAAGCGTGAGTAAAGGACAATGCCAGGAAGGGATGAAGAGAAAAGCATGCACTGAAGGGATGTAGGAATTAGAAGGGAATCTTGTCTTTGTGTGGAGATGTTGTTTAGCGAAATCAGACTGGTTATTGAAAGAAGGTGTTCCAAAACTTAAACTTGGAGAGATAGGTAGAGAGTTTGTTAGCCTTTAGGTAGAAGAGGGAGGGGCATGAAGACTGTTCCTAAAAATCTTATTTTTTCATATTGTTACTTTTTCCTCACCAGTTTGTTCTTTCCACTGAAAAGAACAGCACTCTGAAATTAAGGATGTTGCTATGAGCACAGTCATCAGCTCTGGGGAGTAAGAGCTTCAGGGGGACATGCTGGATGCTGAAAAAATAAAACCTGAAAAGACCATGGCCCTGAACAAGCTGAAAATTGCTGAATTCTAGTCCAGTACAGGTAAAAGCACAATACCTAAACCCAGATAAAGAGAGGATAGGTAGAAATAGGTAGTGGGCTGATCAAGCTGTGACAAAAGCTTATAAAGAAACTGAAGAGGTGGTATGGGTCATTGTAAAAATCAGTGATAGATGAGTATGGCTGGAGTAACAAAGCATTGGGTTTTTTCCAAATGTCCCAGACATTTGGAGTCCCAGACGGAGCGAGAGTCTGGGTCTTGATGAGAATGTGTACAGGATGGATTAATAGAGACAAGCCTTTATTAAAATGAACAAATATCTGCTTCCCTAAAATTGCTGCACCAGCAAGTGAACCAAGGACATGGTTTAGAGCAGAGCAAGGGCACCGGGACCTGCTTCCTGCGTGTGCCCCCGTGCGCTCAGGGAAGAGAAGGAACCTCCAGTCCCTTGCAGGGATAGAAGGAGCAGCACAATTTGGGGCACGTGTTTCCCCCAGAAAACCTGAGCTACAGATAAGCTGCTCTTGGCTGCAGATATAGAGCGTGGGTTCCCACCCGTCCACATCACCTCAAGAGCAGCTCAGGTGATCTTGCATTCACTGGCATGAAGAGGAGAGGCTGTGTTGTGTTCAGCCTCAAACCCGTCCTCTCGGGAGGCAGGTGTGCTTGGCTTTTTTTCACCAATATAAACAGCTTGAGGAAATAAGGTTTCTGACAGCCCATGGAAGCCAGTACAGACCTCAAGTGAATCAAGCCAGGTAATCAAGCTAATAGTGAGACATCAGAAAGATGAATCGCTATTATTTATGTTGTGTAGGAGTCCTCCACCCCCTTGTGCTCGGCACTGTTCAAAGCACATAGCAGAGGATGATCCTTGCCCCGGATTCTTGCTGTTTAATGAGAGTTTGGACTGCCACAACTTGTAGAAGTGGAAGCAGGGCTGAATTTCTGTAGCTGAGATCAGTAGTGCACATTCACTTCTGAAATTACTTTGCTGTTTGCAGGTCCACAGAAGGTACCACAAAGGTAATTGCTTACATGGCCAAGCTGTTGCATGTTGTCTTTTGACAAGCATGACAGAACAGCTTCTATTTGCACTTTAGCGTATTAGAGTCAAAATTATTGTTGACATGATCTGCTCGTCCTGTTGTGTGTTCCCGCAGAACCTAATTATCCTTCCCATTTCAGTGACTTAATTTCTCCTCCTTTTTCATTCTTAAAGACTGATCAAAATTTTAGTACTGATGTGAAATATCTGGGGTTTATGATGATTTTGACCTGGTACTTCACAGAGAGTGATGTTATAAATAATAAATCACAAGGCTGCAGGTTAATACCACTGAGATGACCACAGTGCAACCAAATGTTCTACTTACCGTACATATGGAGCCACAAATCTATATTTGGATTTTTAAAAATGCTCTTTCTAAAAAAAATTCTGATAAAACCAAATCATCCCAAACATGGCTTGCTGGTAGAATAGAATAGAATAGAATAGAATAGAATAGAATAGAATAGAATAGAATCATTAAGGTTGGAAGTGACCTCAAGGATCATCTAGTCCAACCATCCCCCCCACCACCTATTACCCACTAAACCACGTCCCTAAGTACCAGGTAGTTGTAAGTTAGTTTTTTCCTTCCTTGTTTTCAGTCATGCTGAAACATGCTTAAATGATCAGCGATGTCTTCCAACTTTTAAAACCAAAAATTAATTAGCGCTCTGTTTCAAGGACAGGTAGTGATTCAGATTCAGGATGCTTCTTCTTTCTTGCTACTCTGATCATGCACACCTCCAAAGGTGCTAATATTATTTTGTGTAGCTCTGTTTCATGTAGGATGTCATGTCAACAATTTTCTGTTCTGCATGTGTGGTAAGTACAAGTTTCCTGTGTATCTCCATTTCTCCATCCTGCTGTTGGCTCTCACGGTGTCCTTCCCTTCTGTTCTCATTTCTTTCTTCCCACCCACCTCCCTTCTTCCCAAGTTCACAGCATGATTTCAACCTAAAGCCTAGCCCAGGGCTCATGTGCAAGAGGACATCTGTAGGTTCTTCGGATGCAGTTTGCAGCCATGGGAAATTGCAATGACCATGGTCCAGGTTGACAGAAAGAGTAAAGGTTCTCACTCAGTATTAGAACCCAGCAAAGATTATGAAGCAACTTCATAGCTACCAAGGGAAGAAGGTCTCTGGCATATGGTCATAGCCCTAAAGGAGGCTAAAGGTGTGGACACAAGGTCGAGGGTGCTTCCTGCAGTGTATTTGGATGCCAAACAGGATTCTTTCCCAGCCAGTCCAAGAAATTTAAAGGGCAGTCCTAATCTTGCCCACCCTTCCCTTTCTATTTTCACTGCTTACAGTATTCAGGTTTAAATAGGCACAGAGTGCCCCTTAGCAATGTGTTAAAACCAGAATTCCTCTCGCTATTAATTTTTTCCTTCCCGCCACAAGCTCCATGGTGCCTGTGCAGACACCTGTGTGCAGCTCCGTGCCTCTGCCCCGATGCGTGAGGCCACAGCCCCTTCTCTGCGTTAGCAGCCTTGCTTGAGCTTGGCATACGCTGTGCCTGACACTTGGTGGTATTTATTGGTGTTCCCTTTAGGATCAGTCTGCGTGAGAGCCCAGCAAAGAGGAAGGTAGCCACCCGCCTATGTAGATAGTTCTCCAATGGCAAGCTTTCTCATCCTGTTGTCCCAGCTCTTCTCAGCCAGTTGCACCATATTTAGGGCAAATTTGAAGCTCTGCCAAGCTGACAGTCAAAGTTCCCCTTGATATAGCCTCCAACAGCAGGAGGCTCCCGATGGTGTTGTCACTCTCGTGCCTACTACTCAGGTTTTTATTTTTTGCCCTAACACATGGGATACACTCAACACGAGATGAGGGAATGGGTGGTTCTTAGATATGCGTCATGAAATGTGATACGTGTCTGAGTGCTGCAGATTTTTGTTTTCTTTTACCAAATTGTAGCAGCTGAAGCAGTGATCCCTACAGTGAAGTTGTGTCATGGTTTCCAGTCCGCTTTCCTGTCTCAAACTGTTAGTCAATTCCTGAAACTGCTGCTATCTGAAGTACTCCAGGTTTTGTCCCTGCTTTACAAAATCAGCCCATTTTTTTTTTCCACTTTTCTTTGAAAAATTGTTGAAGAGGAGAAACATAAGAGACCCTCAAAAGCAGATCAGACAAGTTACAAGGTTCATTAGTTGTGCACACAAAGTGGCTTCATTTTGGAAACTGAAACACAGGAGGGAAAGAACCCTTGGTCAGATGTCACGCATTTCATTGCCACTGGTTCTGGCTTCATTAGTCTCCCTGGCAAACGATGAACATGTGGACTTGCTGACTGTTTTGCTGAAGTGTGAAAAAATGATTTACTCTTTTGTAGACAGGTGAATATAGTCACTGTAGGAAAACTGCACAGTAGTCAAGGGCTGCGCAAGTCAAACTCTCTTAATCTTCATAGAATCATAGAATGGTTTGGATTGAAAGGGACCTCAAAGATCATCTAGTTCCAACTCCCCTGCCATGGGCAGGGACACCTTCCACTAGACCAGGTTGCCCAAAGCCTCATCTTCAGTGATTGTGTTTGGATATGTCTGTGAGCTCCATATGCTATAGCTATACTCGGTATTAACTTGCGTTAAGATCGATGCGGGAATTAGCCCTCAGTCCTCAAGCTGCCACTGATGTTGTGGTTCATGTAACTACATCTCAGTGCTCAGCTGGCTGGAGCTGAGTGTGGAGAGGGGCAGGGGCCTGGCCGGTTCCCTCAGCAGCGGAGGCTGGCTTGCAGCAGCTTAGGTCTCCCACAAGGGCATCCCCATACCACCAGGCAGCCTCTGATCCTGTCCTCGAGGCGGGCAGAGCGAGCACTGCTAGACTTTGCGCAGAACAGCTTTGCACTGCCAGAGTCCTTCACATGGAGGGATCTGCTGCAGCCCATGCCTTATTGCTGGGGTGGAAGAACACAAAGGCAGCCCAGTAGCTCCGAGGATCTGGCTCCTGGACTTCAGTAGGTGTGGGGGAAGTCTGGGGGTCAAAGGCCCAGACCCAGGCACGCCTATTTGCTCTTCCTCTCGCCCGTATCGGAGTCCCATCTCCTTCCCACTTCCACAACAACTCCTGGATGTTTGGAGAATCAACTGCGCGTTGCCTGCCTGGCTGTCCGCCGTGAGGGCATGGGAGATGAGGTCATGTGGGAAAACAAGTCCGGTGGAGCCAAGAGGAATGTGGAATTTGGTCAGCAGCCAAATTAGGATTAGTTTTACATGGCCATCTGCACCTGTGTTTGTGGGGGTGGGGATATCTGGGGCTGTAGAACTGACTCAGCAGTTGCGCACACAAAGGCTGGCAAGGTTCCCCCCTCTCCGCTTTGCTCAGTGTCTCTGCCAACACCCTATCATTCCCATCCAGGTGCAAGTAATCTGTACTGAGAACTCAGAAAAAACCTCATCCCAGGAGATGATGTGAGACTGATAGCGGAGGAGCAACTGCTGAGGTACTCCGTCCAGAAAATACCAGCTATCTGTGAAAAACACGCCTGTCCTCAAAGCTCTGTGTGCTGGAACTGAGATCTGGGGGAATGGCAGACACAGTTTTCGGAAAGCCCCGTTCCTCTTTCAGCACAGGTGCATGAAAGGAGGGGTCTGCGGTAGCGAGGGGGATCTGCTCTCTCCACAGTGCCTGTGCTGACTCATCCGTATTGCCGCCATTTCAGGAGGTCTTCCTTGAGTCTCAGTTGCGTCTTGGGCCTGTAATGCAAGCAGAAACGTTGGGGTTTTTATGCACTGCCAGAAGTGTGCTTAGATCTCTGAAGACAAGAAGGCTGGATATGTGTTCCAAGCAGGCTGTGTTCTTAAAACAAACAAGAAACATAATGCATAGATGGATGTAGAAGAAAATGTGATATGGGCAAAATCAAAACAATAAAAATGCGGTTTGGTACGTGCTTCTTGTAAAGACAGATTTTATGTGGAAAAATACTTGTAGTTAAAATTGCCGAACGATTTCCATTACTTCTAACTTCATCAAGATAAAAAGTGTAGCCTGAAGTTTTCCATGTGAGTAGTTACCTTCCTACCTGAATTTTGAGGGGGGAACTTCAGAAACCACAGATCAGCCATGTATAAAAACTGGATCATCAGAAATTGTATCTTTGGACATCAGTATTCCAACAAGGGGCTGAGTTTTGATAACGGAACAGTATTGTGTAGGGATATGCCTTGTGCATGTTTTCGATTCATTTTCCATCTACCAAGGTTTGGTTTATCTGCAAGCTTCTGAAGTCCTCGGTTGCCCTAGACTGGGCAGACTTGGTAGAAGTACTGAAGGACATGGTTTAGTGGTTAATAGGTGGTGAGGGGGACGGTTGGACTGGATGATCCTTGAGGTCTCTTCCAACCTTAATGATTCTATGATTCTGTGATTCTATGATTCTAAGTAGGCAACTGGTTCCATCATCCCGCAGAGGTAAGACTACCCCAGCCTTGTCATGAGGACCAAGTTGCACATGCACTCTGTCCTCAGAAGGACTGAGCGTGTTTCTGCCCAGAGCAGGAAGGACAACCGTGACTTTTGATGACATTGCTCTCCAGATTGCTGGGGATTTCTGTGGTTGTACGGGATATGCAAGCAGTAAATGTGTCTGTACAGGCATGCCTTTCAGTGATTTAGCTCAAGGTCTTGTATTAAGCAACATAGATTTGTTCTCTGTCTTCTTTGCGAGGCAACCAATGGTATTCTTGAGTTAGTGGTCCATTTTCTCCCCCTTTTTATCTCCACAGTCAGTTTTCCTGGTAGTATCTGAGGGTAGCAGAGATCAAATACATCTACATAATTTAAAAATAACATGCTTTTCTAAAAAAAAAAAAAAACAACCAAAAAAAGTTGCATGTTTGTTGCAACATGTAGATTCAACTAATGAGATGTGTGCGCAGTCAGTCAGGTTCGTTGCCTATGACAAACAAAATAGCAACATTCAAACTATTGGCTCAACTCATTTCCTTCTGAACCTTGTGCAAGAAACGCCTTCTGAGGCAGTACTCAAATAATTTTGTGCCTTTGTGGCACTGAGGCATGCCAGAGTGTTGGTCCCACATTCCTT
The DNA here is from genome assembly GCA_013399095.1 of Psophia crepitans. Classification (NCBI taxonomy): domain Eukaryota; kingdom Metazoa; phylum Chordata; class Aves; order Gruiformes; family Psophiidae; genus Psophia; species Psophia crepitans. The sequence goes on from VWZZ01000028.1 coordinate 114,057, forward strand.
GGGAAAGCGTAGGACCCAAAACCTCAGACTTTTAGAGGTGGACATGTGTCAGTCTATGGCAAACCTAGCTCTTCTGTGTCCTTACCTTTTCCTTGGTGGTGCCCAGTGAGTGTGGGGGACAGGAAAGAAACAACTGCACGGAAGCAGGTGGATGAGGATGCGGCACGGAGAGATCATTAAGGAATGGATCTAGAGTCCCATGTGAGTTGTTGGGAGGTAAAGGCTGGCCAGGGGATCTAGGAACACAGCAAGGAAGAAAAGGGCAGCAGAGAGGGGAGTCTGTGACAGCCAAAAAGGAGGTGAGAATTGAAGCCTGCGAACAGAGTAACAAGATGAAAGGCAGAAGGGTCAGGCTTAGGTTTCTGGGCCTGTGGGTATTCCTGTGAATCCCAGGGTTCAGCGTTTCCTTCCTCAGGCTCACTATTAGCAAATAGCTGTGAATCACAGTAGTAAAATGTGCTTCTTCAGCTCTTCCTAGTAACTGGCCTTCTTCACCTCTTAAAATAAAAGCTCTGCTTTAGATAGAGTGTGCACAACTGATACAGGGATTTCTAAGCCCCATGTGCCGACAGTGAGAAGCTGAGAGGTAGCTTTCATGCCTTCAGGGTACAGTGAACTAATAGGGGTTTGTTCAGCTGAAATAAAATCAGGAACTCAATTTGCTTGCAGCCAGCTTTATGGAGAGGGTCACTCTGAACTCAGACCAGCACTCCAAGCTGCTGGAGCCATTTCTCTTTAGATCAACTGCACTGAATTCCTTGAAAGCTGTAATTATTTTCTAATTCCCTGGTCAGATTTTGGGGAACAGTGCAAGACTTTAAAGCTTCTCTCCCCCAGCTCTTCCAAAAAAAAAAAAAAAGGTTACATAGCAATTGAGGTGAATGTAGGCGGTAATATTGCTTGTGCCTCTTGGTTTGCAACATGGGAAGATTTTCCATATGTATGGAATAGGCATCACTAGCTCCTACATCCTTCTGTGCATTACAATCACCTAAGGAGGTAAATCAGGGACAGGCACAAATTCAGAGAGCTATAACCAGCTCCCTAACGTCTCTGCTCTCCTTTGTGCATACACCAGCCTGACACAGAAGCCAGCAAGCCATGTATTGCTCTCGCACTCTAGCTCTCTTCATTATGAGGTACCTGAAATAGTGCTAATAAGCATACTTTTCTGACCCCAAAATTACCGACTGCATGTTATCTGCCATGGGAATTCCACTATCTCCAGCGACGTAGTTGTGTTACCCAGAGATGAACTGCCAGAGAGAAAATATCCAAGTAAACAAACATATGCTTAGTGACCTAATTAAGCAGAATGTTTATATTCCATTCAAGTATGAGACCATTTCAGTTTATTTCCTGTTCTGCATTTTAATTTTGCTGTCAGAAGTATAAACAACTGGCTGTGGAGTTTTTGTCTCTCAAGAACTGACCCCGTCAGACATCGAAAATAAAACTAAGATGTGAGGTGTCAAGGAGTGTCAGCAAACCTTGCACTTCAGAGAAAAGTGCAAATGAGAATTACTCCACTGATCTCATCTTAGTTCCCTCCATTATTTTTCCACATCGTCTAGTAACTCAGTTAAGCAGCCTGTGTGCTTAGGAAAAGTGAAGTGTTTTTAATGGAGTTCAGTAGTCAGATCATTGCAATGTATAATAAAACAGTCACAATGTAACGCTTTATCATAATTTGTTGGGCAATATCAGAACAATGGGGCATAATGTTAATAGCAAAGCAGAACTGTTTGTAGAGCAAAATTGTCTGAGGGCAGTTCCTGCCAGGATGCAGGGTTGTCCTGCCAAACTCAGCACGGTCTCAGAAAAAAGGCTCTCCACATCTCTGCCAGTGGGTGTGCAAAAGTGTGGGCATGAACAGGCACGCACCATAGGTCTCTGCCCCGCTTAACTCAGGCCTGTATGTCCGTGAACTTAAATTCTTCCAAAAGCAAAATTCGAAAGTGAAGAGCAAAGAGTGGTGTCAAATTGGTTGGGAAAAGCAGAATTTGCCAGTTAGGAGGACAAAGATGGAGACGCATGATGCGGTGGCTGTATAATTCGTGCAATCTGACAAAGAAGAGGCGTTTGCAGGATGCGTTATGTCAGGATTTTTTCTAGACAACCTGTTGGTTGCACGCAGTAGCAGAGTGTAGTAAAATGGCATCTATTTATACATATGTAATTAAGGAAGCACGCAACTTTCAGAAGAGAACACGCATTTGCTCTAATACTGTCGTTGTTGTGGGCCTGCCACTAAAAACTGACCGCTGTTTGAACCACCCCTCAGCCGGGGTAGTCCTGCAGGAGGGGCGCAGGCCGTGGGGCTTCACCGGATGCGTTCCCGTTAGGCCTGAGCCTGTTTAAATCAGCACTAGAAATTTCCAAGTTATGAAGTTCAGCCGTAAATCAGCAATGTTACACACTTTGGGGACAGAGAGGGTATGTACGTACCTGTGCACAAATTAATTTATACGAATGATTTCTTTATTTTGTCTATTGCATTTGCTATAAATCACTTAAATAGGATAGTAGGAAAGCGTGTCCTGCGCTGTAAATAACAGAGGAATATATTTGCAATCATCATAAAAAAGTGCAGTTTCATAAATCACTTCAGTGAGTCCATCAGTTAACTAGTTAAACATGCATGAAGCCCTGCGAGTGGTTTATGGGCACTTTGAAATATGGTAGTATGCTTATTTATATTAATAGAAATACAGTAGCTTTTTAATAATATACAGGAATAGCAATTTTCTTACAGATATGTTTGTGTTTATATACATATTTACACGCACATAGTTTAATAAGTAAATAAAGGAGTGCAACTGCCCCGCGTGTTCAGCCCTGTATTTCCAGCCTTTCAGTGGGAGTGGGATCATCTTAGCCAAATGTGAGGAAGACTCTTCCTCTCAGACCTGCTGCTTACACACAAGAAAGCTCCAGAGATGGGGGGAAATCTTTTAAACTAATTCTTTAGGCTTCTTCTAGCCTAGATCTTCCCTCTTTTGATGTCCTCAGATGCTCCCGAGGACTTTGGGAGCTGTTTGAGCTCGGCTCGAAGCTGCCTGCCAGTCCCATTGGGTGCCATTTCCTCTTCAAAGAGCTATTCCTGCAGCTGCTCCCTTCTGCGCAGGGAACGGAAGCCTTTGAAATTGCTGCAGCTTCACTGCACAGTCTGTTGGAACAGCTCGCGTCAAAAAGAAGAGGAGGAGAAGTGCTTGTATCTGTTTAAATTAATTATAGAGGCTCCGGCAGAAATGTGAAGGCAAACAGAGAGAGGAGACCTGATTTGTGGGGTACTTCTTAGAAAATCGATTGCTAATCTGTGCATCGACTTTCTGCTCCCTGCGCAGGATGAAGCAGCCGTGCCAAAAATTCTTTTAACAGGAAATGTTCCCCGATGGGACAGACAGACAATGTGCGAGCAGCTCAGGAGCTGCAGTGCTGCTAGGGAGCACCACGGCGAGGTTAAATCTTCAACTGCTCTAAAAATGGGAAGGTCCAAACCTGTAAGCAACATGAGGAATTTGCTTTAAAAATCATTCCTAGTACATCATACTTTAAGACCAGGCAGTGTCTGAAGCTCCCCTGACCTATCTGAGGGACCTGTTTGACCCTGCAGCAGCCCAGAAACTGGGCACTGTCGTAGTTCTCCTGCTCCCTCAGAGTATGTCTTCCACCACGTGGGAGGTGCCACACGACACGGTCGTCATGCTCAGCAGTCCTCGCAGATGAGCTGTAGGTAAGAGGGTATCTTACGAGGTGATCATGAGATAAGGTCTTCAGCCCCATGATGGAGACTGGGGGATTGTCCTGGAACATGGTGAAAAACAGAAGGATTGAAACGAGTTGGGGTATATTTTTTTTGGCCTGCAAGTCAACTCTGGTACTTCCACATGTGATGGAAGGGAAAATAAATCTTTCCCTACATGAGATGCTGGTCAGGCTGACAGAGCGTTAAACAGTTCTGACCAGGAAAGCTGGAGGAGGCCCTAAATAGAGCAGAGTATTTGCAGCTGCCCTGTAAGGCTGAGGCTTCCAGCAAGTACACGCATATCAAATGAGAGAGAGATTATGCAGCATCCACCTTGAGAGGAGTTTGAGCTACAGTGTCCTTGACTGTGTGGTGCCAGCATCCTTCATATGAAGTCACCAAAAGCAATGAGCTTAAGTTCAAATGTCATGCTAAAAATTGAGTTCACCCTTAGCTGTAAGATTTATCAGAGATTTTGCCTGCAAGGAACTGACTTACAGGAAGGTGCCTGGTCTGCATGTCTGATTAGAGGAAACAGACAATATTTCCCCCTCTTTTTTTTATTCTTTTGGCTTAATCTTTGTCTACGTACATAGAATACCTCCGTGGAAAATAGCTTAGCAATAGCAGTGCTGGTGATTTTTTTACACCTGCTGTCAGTAATGCAGCAAGACTTTGAAAAGAGATGGTTTGGGCTTGGCTGCTTCACACATTCTTCAGCCGTGGTTCAGATTTGCTGTTGCTTTGGTTTAGGGTGCTTTGGAGACATGGTGCCAAGACCAGAAGCTGATCTCAAGTGTCAGATAGGGGATAGATCTTGTGGCATGAAGCTCTTAGCTGGTATCTCCTCATTCACCAGCTGCTGCTTGAAAGGGTGAAACAGTCTTTTAGCCACAGGGTCTCTAGTCCCTTTGTCCCAGCTTTGGGGCTTGAATTGGTTTTAGAGTCAGGACAGAGTTGGATATGAGGAAATGCTGGAATAATGCAGTCTTGACATCTGAGGATCAAGAGAAGTTCAGTGAACTCCTAAGGTGTGTATGCCACTTCAGGAAGAAGGACCCTATGGGTCTTAATAAGTAGCTGATATTTAGGAGACCAAAGTGGGGCTCTGGGCTCCTCTCACTGGAAGGAAGCAGTGTTCCAGATGCCAGGCTTGCATGCTTCTGGAGTTGCTGGCCATGGATAAATTGTTCTTTACAGGAGGAAAATTCAGCCTTGCAGAATTCTTCTCCCATACTTCTGCTGAGCTGGAGGGGAACAGGTTAGTTTGGGGGCAATAATGGAGGTGGCTTTTCTCGTAATTTACCACTCTTAATAGCATATTCTGTCTGCAGTGTTTTTCTCAGCCTGGTACATTTGGCTGCACTAACTCAGAGTGAATTTATAATCCTTTACTTTTGGAGGGGGTGGCAGGAAGGCAGATGACTGCAGTACCTCCTATAGAATATTATTATAAAAGAAGTGTGAATTACCTCCTAGCCTCTCACGCTGTTGAAAAATTGATTTGAATGACATTTTCAAGGTGTTGTTTCTAAGACATTCAGCAATTGCCATTCATCCATGAATGGTTAGTGAGATGAATAACAAAAAGCAGTTTAGGATTCATAGGAGGAAGTGTTAAAAAATAACATTTGGCAAAAAACACTGGTTATGCTCAATTCTCTTGTATATCTAAACTGCGCCAAGGTTATCTAAGTGGTTTGAGGTAATCCAGTCGTTCTGAGAAAGATTATTTGAGACACAAAAGTGGCAACATCATTTCCATTTGTGTGTGGACTATACGAGTCATCTGACTGTATCAAATGCAATACGATATTATTTGCACCACGGCTTTGAGGGAAATAAAGCAGGCCCTCCTTGCTGGCTGTTCTTTAGGCAGGTAAAATACAGCAACACTGCCGCTGAGTTAACTCATCCTTTCAGTGAGCAAACATCAGAATTCAAACATGATGAGGAGCGAGGAGGAAAAGGAGGGTGAATCTTAGAGGACTTCATCTCTGGATGGAAACCTTGAGAACAATTGATCCGCCAGGAGACACGTATATTTAGTGGGTGGTTGCATGTGGGCTTTAGTAAAAACTTACAGTGGTTTTCTTTTTGAAAATATTACAAAGATGTGGTGCACCTCTAGAAACCAGAATTCCTTATCAGGATCTTAAGATCCATGTAGCTCTCATACATACGTGCTTATGGTGAAAACAACGGCATCTGTTATTTTGCAGGTGTGTGACATTTTAAGATTGCTGATAATCTTTGGTTTAAATGGTAGGAGTTTTAAATATGCAAGAGATATTGATGTATCTGTGTATGGACATTATTAAAGTATGTTAATAAGGTACATAATTAAAGTGCATTATGTAACGTGATGAATTTCAAAATTTTGCACTAATTAGCACTTTATAGTTGGAAGGTATCAAAAACTGAGTAGAACAATTAAAAGGTGTTTCCAACAAAAGAAGTGAACCTTTGCCTTTAGCTAGAAATTTCTTTTTTCATAATTGTTTAAATATGTTTTTTCATCAAAACTTAAAACTTCGGTGGTTTGGATTTTTACCATTATGGGTTTTCTTCCTCCCATTTTATCCTTCTCCTCATAATTTTCCCTTTTTTATGTCAGCAAATGCAAAAAAAAAAAAAAGTTACATCCATAGACTTTCCTCATCTTTCATTCTTTCTTAAAAAAAGATTACAAAAGAATGAAGAGCCAAAACAGAAACGAGAAAATGCTGGAAAGCTGTATATGTTCTCTTTGAAATATCCAGCTTGTATGTTACATATTCAGCCTCTGTCAGCCTTCAGGCTAAGATACATACATCCTACGCAAATATCATTATCAGTGCTGAGCTTTCACCTTATAGTTCAGATTGCCAAAACTTACATTTCTACCGAAGCAATCAGTAAAACAAATATTTTTCAGTTCCTTACAAGAAGGACTGTTTCCTGATGCTAAAGGAATAGGCTCCTAAGGAAATGCTAAGAGCACTTAATAAAAAATAGTCTTCTTCCACCTATCCTTCTGTTTACAGAGCGTGCTTTGACTCATAAGTTCTCCATCTGCTCTGTTACGTCTATCTGTATGCTTCTGCCTTGCACACGCCCGCTCGAGATGCAAGGTAGGCTGCCCATCTCTCACTGAGAAGCAAGCAGGGAGCATAGTTTGTGCCATATTAATAGCAAGAACGGGCACTTGTGATGTGCCAAGCGTTGTCTCTAGTGGCTTCTGCACTTTGCCTCCCCCCTTTATGTTCCCTGAGCTCTGGGTGCTCAGTTGGTTTGGGTTTTGCCACTGCTTCCTTTTTGTCATTTTCTGTCCTTGCAAGACTGGGAAACTGCTGCCTTTCACAGTGTTAAAAATACCAACGATGTGGTTCATGTACTTTTCTCCCACTCCGCATTTTAAACTTGAGCATCCTTAACCAAGAATGCTTTTGCTCCATGAGCTATCCTCCTTGGAGGACTTCATAGCTGCACTGTCTCTGGAAAGCCCGCCTCTCGTGTGGCTGTGAATGAAGCAGTAGCTGCTCTTGTGTCTGGTACCAAAACAGAGCATAAAAAGACAGGACGGGACAGGGAATTTCTTCCCTACCTAAAGCCGGACAGAACAGCCACTCATGAAGCCCTCGTTAACACACATCTTCACACCGTGCAGCACAAGTGGAGAGAGAATAGAGGCGCTGAGCAGCATCCGGACAATGTGACGCTGGAAGCAGGAAGGGAAAGAGGGATTTTATAGAGAGGAGACAGGTGAAAGGTTGGAAGAGAAAGAACCCTCCACGTGGTGGCCATGGTTCAGCCTGAATGAATTCAAGGCTGAAGGTTTCCCTGCTCTCAATACAACCAAGGCACCAAAATGGTAGCTGGTATGATTTAGGAGTCCCTAGAGGGCAGAAAGCATGGTATAATGCACTGAAAACTGTTGCCGTATTACAATTAATCTAATTTTTGTTTTCCCACTTTCAGTTTGAAAGACTATTAAATACATCTGGAATTGATAAATGAATGAATAGACTGCCATTTGCAAATCCTCACCCAAATGAAAGAATGTAGCTTCCTATTAAATGGGAGGTTATTACTGTCCCAACGTAGGCAACAGCATCATCGATGAGTCCAGCAGAATTAAGAAGCTTTCTGAATGCTTTGACAAATAGAGTGCTAATGTCCTTGATGAAAAATGACTTTTAGCAAGATCTTCCAAATATTTTCTCCTATTTCAACTATATTTTAGTCCCACTGAAATATATTTGTTCTTCACAAATGAATTCTAGTTGGCATTGGGACATTTTTTCAGCATCACTGGTCAATTACTTTACCAACAGAGCTGGTTACATATTAAATTCAGACTACTTTTTAATGAAAAAAAGGCTTTTCAGATTGAATCAAATAAATACTTCAATTCTTTTTTATTTTTAAGGGGAAAAACTAGAATATTTTTTTCTTTAAAGATTAAAAATAAGCCTAAATCCACATTGCTTTCATTTCTCAAAAATTAAAGATTTTTGTTTTAACCCCTCTCCCCCCAAAAGCAGCTATAAAGAATTGATTTAATACCGTATCTGCACTTCTCAACTCTCAGACCAGGATTTACTGGCTAGAGGAGCTGTTGACCTCTCCCAGATGCAGAGTGAGAAGTCCTCTCCATTTTTTGGCCAAAACAGTCCATCATCTGTAAAGTACGCTCACTGGGGGAAGGAGAGCAGAGAGATCCTTATGTCCTCCATGGGCGAAGGAAGCAGTTGCAGCGTTACGCCCCCCGGTCACCAGCACCCGGCCGTGCAGCAGGGCCCAGCCACGTGCCCTCACACCCCACCACCGGTTCGTTCTCCACAGAATGGAGGGAGAACCTTCTGCCTGGGGAGAGGAGCTTGTGTCTCAGCTACCAGTGGAGGAAAAGAATCAGTAGAAAAGGTTTCCTGAAGGATCAAGGCTCAGTTCTTGTACTTCGCTTAGGTACTGTGTGCAAATAATTTACAATTTTGGTAGCTCAGTTCTCTTTTTAAAACACGGACAGTGCTTCCCTGCTTTACAGGAGTGCTAGAGGCTGGTTGGTGTTTGCTGGGTTCTCAGCTGTTGTGTGGGAGAGGTGGAGTGAATATTTGTTTAGACAGCAGTTGTGACAGAGGTTTGTAGTATGTCCATAGCCACCATGAGGTCATCCGCTAATGTTGCTAGAGTCATGTCAGTCCCTCAATCCCACCTGAAGGCAGACTGGAGGAGGAGACCACAGTGCAGTTCCTGTTAGCTTCCTTAGACTTGTGGTTATTCCTAACTGTGCTGTGACTTTTCCTGGGAAGGGGAGATTGGAAACAGTACAGGAACTCCTTCCCAAATATTATTGTGATGTTCCTGGTTCCCTAACCTACGACTGCATCCTTTCTGCTTCCCAAGATGTGCCTAGCAGAAGGCATGCCGTGAATCCTTGCATCTTGACCGTATGAGTCACTGGGATGCATGCTGCTAAGCCTGGGTTCACATTCATGGACCCTGTCTAAAGTTGCCCTGAAGCTGAAGTTCATTAGTTCTAAGCCCCCAGTGGCTCGCTGCTTTCCTCAGCAGACAGGGGTCAGAACAAGAATAAATTTCACAGGCAACAGCCCAAGTATTCCCCTGGCCTTTTTGTGTTTCCTCTAGCATGTCTACATTGACATTTAGAGAGGTGGATGGGCTCACATTTAATCGAAAGTTTTGAAATAATCTGCTTTGATTGGGTGCCTGAACTATTGAATTTTATCCATGTGATTTTCTTCTCCCGCTGCCCTGAATGTGTGAGGTCAGTACATTCGAGCCCTTAAGTAGCTGTGGACTTCCCAGCAGGACTTTTCCAACATTGACCTCCTGACAGGCAAGCAGTGTCGTGACGTGCAGTGAGCCCAGTTGAAGGCATCACCAACACCCGCATTCCGGTACAAAATCCATCACTGATTGCCTATCGCGCTGGTTTAGACAAGATGCTTTTTCCTTCGTTGTGTGCATTTCTTCACTGATAAAGTGCTTTTATTTTTTTCCCATCTCCCAGAAATGTTATAAGGGTTAATTGGAGTTTTTATAAGGTGTACTTGCATCAGAAATTATTTTTATTATTAATAAGACTAATGATACACCACCATCACAAGAGATTATACTCTGGTAATCCCTGATGATCCCGTAGTGACTATGGATTATCTAGGGTCTCTTAATATACTTTTCGTCCCAGTTTGCTGGAAAGTCTGGGGTTTTGTTTTGCTCTTCTTTTTGCAGTAAAATGGCAAAATGGTAATTGATATTCCTGACATGAGAAAGCAGTGTCATGCACTGAAGAATGTACTAAAGATAATCTGTTTAAAGTTTAGGATTTATCTAAGGACCATAATATAGTTTCAGGACTTTTTATAGTAGTTCTGATGCTCTTGGAAATTTTATTGATGCGTCAATCTTTTCCTTGTGTTTTAATTTTGTCCAGTAGTGGAGAGCATTAAGAAGTTGGTTATAGGACTAGAGAAAGCTGCTCAACAAGTTAGGCCAATAGGTCAAGTAATAAAAATACTAATGCCAGCCGACTGCCAGGTACCTTCTGCAGAAATGCCAATACAATGTTTGGTAACCCCCAAGAATGCACTACAGCAGCAGCAGAGGAGGAAGAGGAGGACTGAGCGCACAGTCTGGCATGGACATACATTATGTACCCTCTCTACCCAGCGCTGCTGTCAGTCAAACAGTTCAATCATTCAGGTGCTCTTGCTGAAAATAACATTGGCACAAGACCCTGCCTAGAAACTTGCAGAAGTGAGTTACACATGTGGGTGCCCCTAAGCGGCAGTGCTTAACTGCTGGCTAGTGGTAGCTCCAAGGGCTTAAAGGCAACCTTATTGGGGAGGTGGGGGGGCAATGCCATGGGGAAGCCTGTGATGACTAAACCAACAGTATTAGGTAAGTCTCTTCTCCTTTTGGCATGCCTTTGCAATGCTCTTAACTCTCCTCAGGCCTGGGAGAGCAGCCGCCCTCCATGCTGTCTCCACCATGGACTCCTCATACCTTGTTGTCCTGGCTTGGTGCAGACCCAAAATTGAGCTAGTCTGTCTTTCAGCCAGCACAGCTGAGGTGGCTGCCGCTCTGGTTCTGGAGATGGAGGCCCTAACCAGACTTTCTCAGCTAACCTGCTGTTTTCAAGAGGTCTTGTCTTGCCCAGCTTCCAGCATCCACCGAGCCCACCGTGCTGGCTCCCACGCCTGCACTCTGTCTGGATTTGCTTGAGGCAGCTCTGGTCCTTCCCTTAGCAATGAGGTTATCCTTATTGCTCCCTCCCAGTGGACTGAGAGTGTTCTTAATCAAATGTGCATTTTCCCCTTCCCAGCAGATGCCATTCTCCAGTATAAGGCCTCTGTCTCAGGCAGCTCGGAATCACTGCTATCCTTCTTCAGTGACACATTTGTGGTGATCTTCCTTGTTTGTAAGGGTTTACTCTGCAATTCTTGCACTTGTAATCACTCTGAGTATTTTAGTTGCAACAGAAGGATGTTATAGCTAACAATATGAAATGTGTCTAGTGACTGGCCAGCCCATTCACACCTGAGAGGCGTTTCCATACTCTCCCACCTCAAACACACATTCACATACAATGGGATCATTATCAGTGAGGAAACCGCGTGTAGAACTGGGGCCTTCCTGTCATCTCTCTGTTCATCAGCTACAAAACAGTGACAGTTACACAGCTATTTAGAAAATAATCTTGAGAGTCTGAACAAGAGATATTTCTGAAGTGCACAGGGTGGAAATACTGCAGGTCAGGGTGGTTCAGCTCTCCTTTTTTGCTCTCTGCCCAGAGAACCAAGGAGATGGTGGCAAAGACTATGTACAAAATGCAGCAACTTCTTACAGACCCAGCCTCAGCCAGGGAGGGGAGGTGGAAGAAGAGGTTCTGAGGACTGACAGGAATAGATATAAAGGCCAGTAACTGTAACAGCCTGGCAATTAGAGACATGGGGTCATAGACTCACAGAGTTGCTGAGGTGGGAAGGCACCCGTGGAGATCATCTTGTCCAACCTCCCTGCTCAAGCAGGGTCAGCTAGAGCCAGTGGCCTAGGACAGTGTGCAGTCAGGTTTTGAATATCACCAAGAATGGAGACTCCACAACCTCTCTGGGTAACCACTTTCATTGTTTGATCACCCTCACAGTTAAAATAGATATTTCTTATGTTAAAGAAAAAGTGTCACGAGTCACTTGCATGTGTGGGTGACCTCAGTCCCCATACTAGCATCCATCCCCCAGCTGAAGGATACATGGGAAAACTTTACAGATGACTGATTGTACAGCTTTATGAGCAGGTGCTGCAAAGGAAGTTCTGTCTTGAATCCCTGTGGCAATAGGGCAATACAGATACATTTTCTAGTACTAGAAAAATGCATGCTGATACTACAAGTATCACCAAACTGATGAACAACTTGGACCACATTTAGCAGCATCTTGGGAAGGAAGCCAAGGGGTTCCTCATATCAACTGTTTCAGACCTCAGCTGATTTCTGTTGCTGGGAGGTTGGAGCAGAAGTCCTTGAGGACTTACTATTCCATGGCAGGAGCTGTGACACCAGGGAGTGTGAGAAGCCCTCCTTCCTTCAGGGTTCTCCAGGGTATAAGACATGAGACCACTCATCCCATTGCAGCCCTCCCGCTCACCTACTCCACTGCCAGGAACCACTGGCCTTACACATGTGACAGTTCTGTTCCCCTACTTGATAGGAAAAGTGTTACCATGTGGTAAGAAGAATCACATCTCATCTCGAGCTCTTCTTCCTTTTTCACATCCTTTTTCACATCTGAAATAGAAAAGCTGTGCCAAGTCGCTGATAGCTCAGTGAGATCAGCCTGGCTGGGGACAGAGCTGTGAATGAGCGACGCAGAGACAGGCATATCAAGGTTGAGCTGAGCAGGAAAAAATAAGGCCAGACTTTGCAAAACAACCCAGAGAAGCCCATAGCTTTAATACCATGGGTATCACAGCCGTACTGCAGCCTGATCAGATATCGCATATGTTCAATGTCGCTGTCCTATTGTGATGCTCATATATTGCCCATCACTGCAATCCTCAAAAAGGTATTTGACAGCAGGAAATAGCAAGCCATTTCCCGTTAAAAGATTTATCGAGCTCTCCATTATCTGTGTTAAAGCAAGATTACTTATGTTTACAGAGTTCAAAGTCTAAAAAAGTAGGGAAATGTGAAAGATAAACTGTGTACGGCAGTGTTAACATCAGTTTTATATACATCCTCTATTTTAGAGTATTCAGTAAATATGTACAGAAATACATTTACAGATTACAATATCAATGTCCACATTTAGCAAGAAAAACAGGTAAATAGAAATGTGTTCTGTGTAAGGAATGTGGCCAAGTTTTGCTCTAAAAGAAAATATCATTTCTTATTTGCTGACATTTGACACTACAACAGTATAATCTTGAGTTACATGATGTATAGTTTGTCTTCAGCTCTCATCACTTGGCAGGGGTGGTTCACAGAAGACTTAGTTTAAGCATGGATGAAAGGCAAAACACCTGCCAGTTTCTGAATACGTTCCTCGTCCCCCACCCTTCTCCCCAAATGTGTACCTGTTCATGCTTGTCTAATCTACACTTTAGCCATGCAGCATATTTGGATTTTAGAAAAATGTGACGTTATCAAGATTTATACGAATTTAAGAACAAGGGCAAACACTTTCTTGCATACTACACTGGTTAACACAGATCTTTCTCAGTCTAAGCATGTATATGCGTGATTTAATGTGATTCCATTTGTAAAAAGTATGCCACCCTCTTGAGACCCTTGTATTTATCTGCTTTCAATTACATTTGAAGTATTCAGAGAGTCTCCTATACTAATCCCATCCAAGTTGGAAGCCACATAGCTCATGCATGAGACTGTCAAACATGAGTAGTTGCAGATGTCAGTGCACCAGTGGCAGGAATCCAGGAAGATAGATCAAGGCTTAGTCACTGAAAAATACACGCCAGCACATCTCAGATACATAGTGTTGTAGCACCTCATGAGGAAAACGTGTCATGACAGGAAATCAATAACCTCTTGGAGGTGATCTGTTTTTGAAATGCTCTTGATTAATTATGCCAGGGTGTGTTTGGCAACTTTGCCTGATCCAGCATTAACCTAATGCTTTTTGCATGAAGCACTATTGTAACTAGTCTCATAAGTCAAATCTGATGGTTCAAGTCAGGTTGTAAAGGGTCAGGTTATAGATTTTGTAATGTCTTTGTGTCCGACATTGCTGCCTTTGCTATGGTGTGTAGGCTTTTACTATCAATCAAAATAACAATTGTTTTAACATGAACAATAGCATTTAGAACTAATTGCGTTTGAAGTGGAGTGATTCTCCTAAATAAAGTATGTCATATAGTGGGTAGAACAAGTAGGCAATGTCAGTGTGTTTTCATGACAGAAGACCTTCGTTCAGGATGTTCCCCAGGCTGCTTTGCTTACGCGCCTTCTTTGCAGAGGAGAAGCAGTTCTAGAAGACACACAAGCAGGGCTGCACCTCAGGCTTTCTTCCCTTGCCTTCCTGCACAAACTCATTCACCCCCTCAACAAGTTTTCCAATCATACCTGCTGCCCGATCTGCCCCGCAACAAATGTAGGACCCCAGCCCATGCCTCCTGCCTTCCGTACAGCCACCACCACCGCTCTTCCCTGCACCCCAGCACATGCTGGTGCCTTACTCACCCACTGAAAGCACATCACTCCTCGTCTTACTAATCTTGTGGTCCCTCTAGGCCCCTGCTTTGGCCTGGCTTCTGCATCCTGAGCACAGAGCACAAGAGCAGCAGCTTTTTTATTTTCCTGCAGCAGGTGCCCTCAGCAGAGCCAAGTGCAGAGCTGAGAGCTGCTTTGGTGCCTGGCCACGGCTTGTCACCGGTCATCAGGTCACTCGGCAGTAGCTGCTGGTGGCCGATTGCTGCTGCACAGCTTAGCCCTGCGCCGTTACACAGGCTAGAAGAATGCGGAGCTGATGCTAGAGCAGTGCTTTGGCCAGGAGCACGTGCAGCGTTGCTGGAGAAGCTCTCCCTCAGGCACCTCTGCCTCGTGGTGGAGTATGCAGTATTGAGAAGACGCAGGGCAATGCATGTCAGGGAAAACTGCTTACAGACAGCTCTCTGGGTGCAGTAATGAGACCGTGCTCACATGAGTCTGCTACTGCTTTCTATAATACGAGACCAAAAAAGCTTGGGAGGTGACATCCTCAAGAGTTATTTATTAAAGGAGTTTGCGTGTCTAATGTAAAGAAATAGTTAAATAAAGGTAGTGACAATGTCTGTGAGAGCAATTGTTTGAACCAAGTTGCATATAGTTGCAGTCACCGTGTGATAGACCGAAGTCTGACCTTTGGCTACCTCACCTGCATGACACCCAATAAATCCCCTTCCTTGGTAACCACTTCCAAGATTTTGAATTTCTGAATAGCATCAAAGAGCCACCATCTGAAAAAGAAACTGCCAAATAATGGTTTCTTGATTTTCCCAAATGTGGAATTTCTTTCTCCAAATTATACTGGCCCAAAGCCCAGGACAAGCGATACTCAGTCCTGGACCAGTGACAGGTTGAGAGTCCAATGTCTTCGGGTTAGACAGAGGATACTTTGGCTATCACGAAGCCAAAAATACCCTTCTCTGAAAGCCTTAGTGCTAGCCCTGGGAAACTGTCAGATATTAGAATTCAACATGGCACATTTTATGTACAGATAAACTTTTTGAGTCAGTTAAAGAGATTTAGAAAGCACATTGATACAAATTATTTTCTCCTTTTGAGGCCCATGCAATTAGAGTCATGATATGGAAGGAGTCGGCTTTTCAAGGACAGGAATATTATTTTCCATATGTGCAAAATTGTTCCATTGCTAAAATATATCTGTAAGCTTTCTTCAGTGATTTTTGTGCTAGGAATACATGAGGCTCAAGGACTTTACTAACATTTTTTCAACATGGCCTGCATAAACAGTCAACATTCATTCATGCAAATTAAATCTCAGTGATACATGTAAGAGAGAGTATGTGTGTGTGTGTGTATTTGTGTAAAACCATTGATTTTAAAACCATTGATTTTAAAGATGATTAGATAATTGTAAGAGACGGATATATTTCTTCGCTTAGATAAACCTTTTTGCAAATAGTAGTTTTAAGAAATTCTAGGGCAAGTGGTTTAACTGGTAAGAGGCAAAGAAGCTGGACAAAATACATAGAAAAATTACTTTGCATAAGATTGTGATTAATAAGTGACCCTTGCACAGGATGTGTGTATGTGTGTGTGTGTGTGCTGCATTGTTAGCGGCATGTTTTTTCAGAGGATTTTGTGGCAAAAATAAGGACTTGAGCGTTTACGTGGTGCCCAGCCGCTGGCTGGAGTAAAACCATGACAGGTTGAAATTAAGCTGGGGTTCGCAGGGTTTGCTCAGCTGTGGCTGGGCACACTTTGTTGATTCTCTTCTGTTTTAAGTCTCCTAAGGGTAGTGCCGGGCACGCTGTCGGGAGCTGCCTGGGGAGTTTGGGCACGGCACAGAGGGAACAGAAAGCCTAGCTAAGGGATCCTAGCAAAAGGAGAGAGGTGCCTTATGTGACACGGCACTTTGCCTGTGTTGAATGGTGTCTGGATAAATGACATGCATTAAAAGTAGCTATATTGAATTATACAAAGTTAAAGAAAATTAGACATATAGCGATGCTGTTCCATTTGGCCACGTGGCACTGGCTTTGCACAGTTTTGCTACACCAGATGTGCCATGTCCTGTCCCATCCCTGCCATCATCTTGTTTCAAGTGCAAGTGACCAAAATTTTCATGTGTCAAGTTAAGGCATTACCTGTGCCTGCCAAACATACTGAAAGACGTGAAGGGAGGACCTTTAGTGATTGAAAGAGGCCAGGACAGAAGCGAGGGTGCATTGCCCTGGAAGCTGCTGAATCAGGGCCAGGAAGGCTCAGAGCTGTCTCTTGGACTGGTGGGATGGGAGCTGCAAGGAAGCAGCTTGGAACAGCAGGAGCTGAGATGGGAGAGAGACAGGCGGCTCAGGGGGAAGCAGCTGAAGAAGCCTCCAAAAACAGAGGGGAACCAGGACAGAGGGTCGATCAAGGTAACAACTGAGAGATGCTGAAAGGCCTGAGATGCCTCAGAGCTATAAACTTGAATGAGTAGATTGGCTTTCATACCAAATTTTTGTTACTTACGTGCTTGCTCATCTTAGGCTGACACCCAGGAATGGAACTGAGGAATACGATGTGGTTCTCCATTCGTCTGTAACTATCATACATCAGAGTGAGGCATGCCATCTCCATCTTAACCTCCTGCAAAGTGGGGATAGGATATCCTGCCCCTACAGATCAGGGCTGCTGTGAGGGTATGTTTAGTAATGCTTTTGAGGTGTTGAAGTGCTTCAGTGATTGGCACTGTGGAAAGTCTATAGATAAACATGTGTATATATAACTTCCCTGACACTAGTACACTTATAGGAGTGAGATCAGATTGACACTGCTATTTCAATATATAGTATGTACTGCATGTGTCAGAAACGACGAGAACAAACCTGTCAGCATGCTCCATGTCCACGGTATTTATCTACAGAAAAGAGGAAAAGACGAGGTAACATTAAAGAGGAAGTGTTAATTTTCTTTTCAGAGAACACTACACTTTTATATTGATTGAAAATGGTTATCTCTGGCTCTTTTGTGTTTTGTGGTGTTATAGAGTATTGGTCTTTGTTTAGATCATACAATACTTCTTCCTCTCTCCAAAACCTACAATAACAATTAACGAGCCGTCTGTGGCTGCCTTGGAGTGCATCCTGTGCATCAGTGTGTCTCAGTTAATAGTCATAATTTCTCATTTGTAAGAGGAAAAGTGCTACCAGCGCTTTCAGTCTCAGAAGGGCTCAGACTCACTCAAGGATTCCAATTTATTATGTATCCAGCTCTGATATCCTGCAGCTCTCTTTATGGGCTAGGCTGCCTGGGTGGAAGGTATCATCCTTCAGATGACACATAAATACTCTCTTGCCAGCTGTTCCTTTCTCAGAAGTTTCTCAATGAGTAAATCATAATCATGCCCCTTGTTTTACTAGTTTCTGATCTGATTCTCTACGTTCCTTTGCTAGGAACATGCGGAAAATGCATCTTTATTACTGCTATTACTCTACAGATGGCGCTGACTACAACTGTAAGGAATTTTAGGCCTATTAGTACTGGTTTCTAAGGTGAATATAGTGGCAGTGATTTTAAATTAAGAGGAACGGGGAGAGGTCATTTTGCTGGTTGTTTCTGGAAAAGCTTTAATCTCAAGGTGGTGCACAAACGCCTGAGAGGTAAGGAGGAGATGCAGACGGATTGCTTCACTCATTCAGCATCTGTTTAACAACACGTAATCTGGTTGTGAGCTCAGGAAAAAAAGCGAGGGTAACGTCCTACAGATGGACACTAGATTTTAGAGAGGAATTTATAAAGACAAAAAGCAGAGGCAGCCGGCAGATGCAGCAATTTGCACAGCGGCTCACGCAGCAGCGTGCAAAGAAGGGAGCATCCGTCAAATGCATACCAGTGTGAGTCTCGGGCATGGTGGTGGTGTTCTGCAGGGCAGTTACCCCAGCAGATGTTGGAGCAGCTGCCCCTGCCACAGCAGAGCCTTCAGCGTGGATGCAGTTTCAATTGGGGGACGCAGCCCTCCAGGTCCCAGGCTGCGTAAGTTCCTGCAGGTGAAGACCCATCTGCAGCCTCCTTGTTCCAGGGAGCACTTCCGGGAGGCTTCCAGTCCATCAGTTGGCACCAAACCTGCAAGGCCTCCTTTCTTGTCACTGGGCTTTCACTGACTCTTAGATAAGAATGTGGGCTGAATGTCACACTGAAACCCTCTGAACAGAGGTCCATGGTATTTCCATTAAACTAAAATGTCTTATACCCTGTAGGTTTTAGTCTAATCAAATTGAGTAACAAATCACAGTCTTCTGTTGGTTACAGTGAATTATAATCACAATTTATATGATCCCCAAATGGTTTCACCATCCCTGCAGAACTGCTGTGTACTAACTGGGCATCTGAGAAAGCAGATGCTTTTTTAGACTTAATTCCTTGTCGTAAAGGTAGTTCTGAACAGTCTCTGCAGATCGGGACTGGGTGACTTGGGAAGATAGCACTGCCATGTTTGTGCTGAGGACAGAAGATACCAGTACAGAAAGGTGTTGGTGTAGCACCTTTTGAAAAGCTTTACCATTCCCTTTAAAACACAGTTAAGGGAGGAGAAAAGGTCAGCAAGGTATTGATGGAAACAGTGTTAAAAAAAGCAGCACTTCCTGGTTGGAAGATAAAATCTGTAATCAGGCTTTCAAGAATGAGCACTTAATTTGCATAAAGAATATTACAGAACTTATTCTTAATGTACCTGATTTGCATAAATCTTTTTTCCCATCTACCTGTTGCAGTGCACACCTAAAATAGGGAAGTGCAGTCCTCCTTCAAAGCCCAACTTGTCAAGCCAGCACTAGAGATGTGCTCCCTATTTGTAGTGTGATTTTTCCAGTCCCAAATGTCATGTATACCATGTGGGGGGTGGTATGTATTTTAATAATATCTTTTAGTGAGTCATTAATGAGCAGTTTCTCTCAAGAAGCAGTGGCAGTGGTTCTAGGAATGGATCCACCTGCAGCTCTCAGGGTGGCTTTTTTTGCAGTGCATACAAATTCAGCTTCACTCAGAGACTGCTCCTTTGGAGTCAGTCTCCAGACTCCAGAGTGTTTTCTGGATCAAATCCTCCGTGTGATTACCTTCCTGCAAATTCCACCCGGGCTCTGCGTGTTGATTTCTCTGTTTTCACGCAACGTTATCAGCAGCTGAAGATTTGGCAAGGCAGATGTCTTCTCCACTTGTAGGTGATGGGACCTCAGGACGCAGTGCCATATGGAAGACACAAAATGGGGAGGAAGTTGCAGCTTGCAGACCTAGCAAGCCTAAAGATCTGTGAAAGCTCCTTTCCCCACAGCGGGGACAGACACTGACGGGGCACGAGAGATCTGAGCAGAGCAATGCCTTGGCCAGGTAATGGGGATTTACTGCCGCGCTTTGGCTCTTGAGGTGGTCTTGGCAGATGTGTCCCTTCAGAGGGGGATTAGAATGGGTCCAAGGGTCACTGCCTTGGCAATCCAGAGAAAAAGGGGTTCTTGTCTAGGAGGGCAACTTGGCAGGCAGCGCTGTGGTCGTGGCAGGAGAAGCCGACGGGGTACGTTTCCTGGCAAGTAGATACAGTTGCTGGGCCCAAGTTAAGAGCTCCTGCTAACGATAGGGTTCGTTAGCTCCCTCACTGCTGCCCTGGCAGGGCTGGGGGTACCCCGAGCCTGCAGTCACCCCAGGGCGCACGTGCAGCCATGTCACCTTCCCAGCTGATGGAGAGGCAGCTCCCTGACATACCCCCAGCATTGCTCAGCCCAAGTGTCTGCAGAATCACACAGGCAAAACTGTCTCACGGGAGCAGCTGGTCTCAGTGGGAGCAGAAGCAGCTGTCCAGGTAAAAATGCAACTTTGCTTGCAAATACTTAGTCCATAATAAAAACACCATATCAATACAGCATTGACTACTAGTGCTAGTTAGCGTGGTTTAGTACTATTAAAATACTATGCTTGTCATCATACTCTAGGTTTTTCCCTTTCTTAAAGACTTTATTTGGTGCAGAATACCACCTTCTGGAAAGCTGTTACAGCAGCTAATCACTGTCACCATTTAAAGCTCCTTTTTATTTGAACCTCCTCATTCCTTAGTCTTCTCTCAAGTAAGCCCCTGAAGATATTTTGAGAAACAAGGTGAGAAACGTTGTGCTGTCCTCCAGCGTGCCAGTAAGTAAAAGGGATCAGTCCCAGAGATACCAGTTGGGCATTTTTGATCGGCACAGCGTGACCTTTAACAAACACGTCTAGGAAGCATCGATGTTTTCTCTCTAAACCTCAGATCCCCATTGGCCCAAGCTTATTCAGAAATCAGGTGGCAAAAACATTAGAGGCTGTGAAATTTCTGGCCTCCTGCAGCTTTCCCAGCCCTGATGGATCCACCTCCAAGCACATTTGACTCCTGCTCACCTTCACTAGACTTCAGTCCAGGTGCCAGTCTGATTCAAATATGGTATTTATAGCTCCAGAGTTTTAATAGGCACCGTCTGACAGAAGGTATCACTGCCTAGAAAATTTGATGGTTTTTAAATTACAGGTCTTGGAGGGGCTGAAATGTAGCAAAGGGAAATTTTATCTTGGTTGTAGCTTGGATAAAGCATCTGAAATAGCTTTTTAGAGTGACAGTTTCATTGAGCATTTTAAACCAAAATTGATATTCTGGATTTGTAAAACTGCAGTGTTTGCAGATAGCATCGGCATTTACCATAACAGTCCGAGCTTAAAGATTCCCATCTCTGATTTTTTCCTTACACTTTCAGTTGCACTGTACTCGTAACAGGATTTTGTATATAAACTCTCTAGTGATACAGCTCGTTATCCTCTTCCCCATCCCCCTTATCTTTAGAAAAGAGCAGAAGGGAAAATTTAGGAAAATAATGACCTATTATATTATGTAAACACAGGATTTGGGAGGAGGGAATGGAGAAAAGGACTCTAGATTAAGGATTGATTGCTGAAATTATTTTAACTGCTTTTTAATTGGCAAGCTGTTGAGTTGTTATCATCCATGAAGAGTACATCAACAAGCAGTATCTGAAGGGGCAAACATTTCAGTTGAGAAACAGAGCTCTGTAACCATCATCGGTAGAGTGAAGAGTTGTGACTGGATCACAAGAATACGTCTTACAAGAAATACCGAGGGTGGGGTTTGGAGTTAAAAGTCCTTTTTGACTTCTGGTTTTTTTCTCTGAGGAGGTTATGAAGCCAGGGTAGGAGACGATTGCACAGCCTCCAGCTACCCTGCTTTAGGGGCTGTGCAGAGTGAGGTACTGATCTCTGTCTGAAGACCTTTTTCTCAGAGATGCAAAACATACAGGTGAATCTCCGGGGCTTGCTTTGCTGTCAGTCCCTGTTAATGGACTCTGAAGGTCCTGCACAGTTTATAGAACTCTCATCTAATAGTGGACACCCCTATCGCAAACCACATGTAAAACATCTTTGCATTCCCTTGATGCTGATTTATACTGTTTAAAGGGATGGGGGCGGAACAAGTTGTTAAAAGATAAAGAAATTGAAAGCTCCCTTAACTGCTGTATTATCCACCTGACATTGTCCAAATGCTAGTCATTAATTACTAATGCCTTGAAAATCAGAGGAGTTATCCGATTAAAATTATGTTCCGTCTCTGAGCCAGAGCATTTCCGTTATCTTATCATTTCCCATTCAAACAACTCTTCCTTCGCAGTTATTCAAGGCTCAGACACCGCTCTGTTTCCTCTCATTTGCACCTGTTACCAACACAAGGATATTTCTACTCCGTGCTTGTCCTGCCTTCACGTTGGTGAAAATCAGTATGTGTTTACAGCGTAATTATTACTAATTTGGCCCCGCAGCTCCCTCCAGAACTACATGAGCACTTCTGATGGCATACCGTGGCCAACATAAGCCATAACTTTCTTTTCCAGTTGGTGAGCAAGTGTTGGGCAAGCATCGAACCTAGTGTATGGCTTAGGCTGCCCTTGCAGTCCTCACTCCTGCAGACTTCCCTGTGGACTGGGCAGTCGCACCAAGCCCCAGGGCCAAGCTTTCAACCAAAGTGATTCCCTTTATAGACCAGTGATAACTTGGCCCCATGGTGGCAAGGCAGGGTATGTTTCTGGAGTCGCCCATAATGCTGGTCCTAGGTGAGCTGTGTTTTCAGAAATGATGGGGGTTATTTCCTGGCATGTATGTGCTTTGCTTATGTATATTTTCATGCCTGCCAGCACTCTGAAATCTAGACATCGAGTGTTGGGGGCAGGCTAGATGCGATTTTTCATGCTGCTGACATTAATTGGATGAACAGACCTTCTCAGAAGGGGCAGTGTAGGAAACGTGTATGGGAAAATGACAAAATAAGGACTTCCACAGCTAAATAAAGACAAGTGGCTGAAAATGGTTTTTACAGCTTTGGCTTTCATATGTTTCATTTGGGAATGTAAAACCATTTTGCACAACAACTAACAAATTAAGATTCACAACACCTTTCTGAAGAAGATAATTGCTCCTGTCTTACAGATGGAGGAACAGAGGTATTGAGGCTATAATTTCAAAATAGGTCCCCTGTTTTCAAGTCCCCAGATTGAGATACATTTAAACCTAATTCTCAGAAGCATTAAATACCTCCATTTATATTCATTCATTTGGCATTGTTTGTGCCTAGAGTCTCTGAAAATCAGATGCGCTGCCTCCTGAATTGAATGGTCAAAACAACTTTGTGATGTGGCAAAGACCACAGAGCAACTGGAAGGCCAGACTGGGGCTGGGACCCATGTCCCTTCATGCCGCATCCCATTTTTACTCACTGAGTATCCCTTGCATTCCTGGCCAAAAGGAAAAGCACATTCTGCTCGCTCAGTTTTCCTCTGCTCTCTCAAACAATTGGACGTTATAGCGGCGATATTGTTTGGGTTATTGAGTGACTTTATAGAGTCATTTTACCTTGTCTTTCTAGACCATCAAGAAATTGTCTTCATGTTTTTGTGATTAAATTTCTTATTGTAGAACTGGCATGGAAATGCAGTAAGAATCATTTGTATCACCTGGTTTTCCCCTGTTGTTTTGTTTTTTTCAGCATACAACAGTTTTGCCCTTTGTTTTAATCGAGATGAGAACAACACATCATCAGTATCCCAGCAGGAGCTGTGGACTGGCTGCAGTGTGCACCTTCGCTGTTGGCTATATTTTATGGTAAGGGCTGTACATGCTGTGTTTTCATATTGTATTGGGGGTTTTGCACTACTAAATTTGGGCACATATTTCATTATGGATATAATCGCTAACAGATTCACGCTGCATGCCTCGTTTGGTCCAAGACCTGGGCTTTGTCTGGTTTCCCCAGATGCTTATATTTTTAGAAAGTATATGCCAAACCTCACACAACAGGAATTTGTTGAACAATCCCATGTAAGCAGTGGTCTTTCCAAGGGTACATTTTTCAACCTTTTTTTGAGCTAAATGTTTTTCTTGGACCTTAGTTTTATTGCTTAGGGTTTTTGTTCTATCAAATAAAATTGAGAATAGGCAAATGATTTCCTGCATCAGTATTTAAGCAGCAACAGAAAAGATAGAACGCTGTCTTTTTTCTCTAGTAGTTCATAAATTCTTTCTGTAAAATTGATTACAGAATAAGCCAGTAATCCAAATACTCTGAAGTTTGTTTTAAAAAATGCAAATATTTGTGAAAAATTAAACTAAAACAGAAATAAACTTTCTTACACAACATTAAATTAAGTCTTTGGGCAGTGTCTATCCAAGCACCTAACTTACATGATAGAGTTAATTCACTTTGGTCATTCTAGCATTTTATTTTTCACTAAACCTTTGTTGTATTTACAATGCTCCTTTGATACCATATATCCTTTATCCTTTCTGCAAACATTTCATGATCCCTTGTTTAGTTCTCGTATTCTTTCTTCTCACCACACAACACCCTTCCCCCAGCTTAGAGGATGTTTTTCAAAATTCTGGATAATACTGCTTTTTCCACCAGCCGTCGAGATGAAACTAATGAGAGAGGAACACGGGCTGAAGGCAGTACTGTCGTACTGCTTCAACTGTGCGGCTTGCCGCTTCGGTCCGGTGAAAGAGAGACCGTTATTCATACACGTCCACACACACTCAGTGATCATAAAATGCTAGTAATCCAGTTGAAGTGGGATGTTGTGTCCCAGGACAACAGTCACATTCTGCCATTTGCTTTTATAAACATACATGTCCTTCTTAAAAAAAGAATAATGTTTGTAATTGTAAGATAAGGACAGCCTCCTGCAAAAAGGCACGTGATTCCTTCAGGAGAAAGAAATTATATTTTTTAACCCATATATAATAGTGCATAGCTATGATATTTCTCAACCTTCCTCTGAAGGGCGCCTAGAGACGGGTTGGCAGAGTTACTGTACCTGTGATCTGTATGGCACCTCCTGTTTTCTCAAAATCATCTTGAGTAGGCACATGCCACAGTATTCAGTAGGAATAGAAAATTGAAATGATCCAGTTCTGCAAGTGAAATAAGAACAGCAGTGTCTTAAAATCTTTTAAGCAGCCATTAAAAGTATCAGTGTGATACTCATATGGCTTGATCCTGCCTACTACAATGCATCTACATCCTGCAAGTACAAGGTAAAAGGAAATTGTAGGACAAGTGAAGCAGAGGAAGAATATTCTGCATTAAGAAAGTAACTACTAAGTAGATTTTAGTAACTACTAAGCCTTTGCTGTTTACTGCTTTTGCCTACAAATACATTATTTCCAAAATGGACAGGGCTACTCTCAAGTGACTCACCTTCCAAGTTGTGATTTCTCTGAAGATGGTCTGAGACAATTAACTGGTTATTCAGCCTAAAGGTCATCCTGCTAAATTCTGCACTTAGAGCCTATTTCTCCTTCCACTCTTACAAAAGAAGGTCTTGGGGGAAGACTGTGGACAGATACAGGCTACACTGTGCCATCATCTGCAAGTTCTGCATGTCTTCAGCCTACAAGTGTTATTGAAACCTCTGTCCAAGACCTGGGTGAGGCTGCAAGCCAAATCTTGGCAGGATGATATCAGTATAATGTATCTAACATTCATGTGTTGGGAAAATTTACCAGAAATTATGAAAAGTGGGGTTTTTTTCAGCCCTCTCACTCAGAGTGTGCCTACTTTTTGCAACTGAGGTCCACAATCTTCCCGCTGCTAAGTGTCCACATTGAAGCAGAGACCTTAATCACTTTGAGGGTTTGGAATTACTTAATTCGGATTTGCTGCCTGTGTTGGGTTACCTTTTAGACCCCTCAAGGTTAGCACAGTGCATTAAAATGATACTATACTTGCAAATGACCTAGTTATATGCAGCCTGGTGGAACTTCCTTCCTTTGTACCTTTGGTCGTCCGTGGGTCCCCTGCTGGGGCTTTGGGCTTGATTTATGTTTTTTTTCCTAGAAGTTAGGCATCTGGCACTTGAGAATTCATCCTTCTCCCTTCATCGTATTTCCCTCTGCAGAATTGTTTTCACTGCAACTCAGTACAAAGTGGAGACAGTTGCCAATCAGATGTTCTCTGTTTCGCCATTGAATTTTGAACTGTCTCCCCACCTCAGCTGAAACCTTCTTACCGTGATAGGCGTATCATGTCGCACTTTGTGCTGTAAAGCAACATACAGGAGGATATTTTTTAGGTTGATTCTGTTAATATATTTTGTTCAATTCCGAGTAGAGGAGAGCTGCTGTTTTATTTCATATGTGATTGAATTATTCACATATGAAAGAGATGGTGGACTAGCAAGCTTTTATTATATATATTTGATAAATGAGAAAACAGACAATTCTGAATAGAATCACTGACGTTGGAAGGACACAGCTAAATAACTTGATATACCCTCAGCATTATTGAGAGACATGTTATCTGAGAAACATCCTTTCTTGAAGAGTAAAACCTTTTTTATTTTTCTTTCTATTTCTTTCTTTTCTTTTCCTTTTTTTTTTTTTAACTGCATTCTCTCGCTTCAGTCAGAGAGCAGTTGAGTAGGCACACTTAGCTCATGTGCCGTCTGTGAGGGGGAGCTCTCCCTTGCTCTCAAGGAACTGTGCCCAAGCAGAGCATTCACAGACTTGCATTGCCTGTTGCAGACCATACATGGACTTTCAGGATCAAGGCCACGGGATAAGACGGAAAAGGCCGATTGGCTTTATTTAGCATGGCTTGAAAAGGTCACAATTTGTATTGAATTGTTAAATCTAGACAAGAGCTTGCCAGTACTACCAGAAAATACTGCCAATGGGTGTATGGAGTTGGTTGTCAAGGAACAGAAGAGAGCCAGAAATGTGTTGCTCCTTTTAATAAGAATGACCTCATGGTAACTAATATCAGAGCCTAATACGTCCCTAAAATAAACTGAGACAAATAGGTTTATTTAAAATGGTTTTCTTGTTCCCTCTGCTTTTGAGCGCCTGAGGATGCCAAAAAACCAGACCCTAAGAACCTGACTCCACCGCTCTAGTCTTGCTGGGCTACGTGTTTGGGAGCAAAAGACTTGATCGACTCTCGTGTTGCTATCTCAAAATCCAATAGGAGCTGCCTGCATGTGTGCCAAGCTTGGACTTGATTCACTCTTTCATTCTTTGATAAATCTGTTTAAAGAGTTCAAGTACCTTTAAACTTTCATATGAAAATAAAGTTTGTTTTGAAGTGACTTCAGGAGAGTTCTATAGATTTGCCAAGGGACAGCGTTTAGATGGGTTAATTTGCTGAATTCTTGAACAGATTTAAGAAAGGAATGTACAATGGGAATTTGGAATGAATTTGAGATTGATGCTGTCAGCCTTGCTGTAGGATTTCCACTAGCAGTTCTCCATAGAAGGAGAGGAAGAGCAGAAAGAGTGGATGTTGGCAGAGGGTGCAGACTGCTAGGACAAACCTTGACATTCAGAAGAGACGGGTGGAGAGTAGGAGCATGAAGCTTGATGAGAATTGATAGCCGTATTGATAAAGAAGGGCAGGACTGAGAAACCAGAAAGATTTGTGAGGTTGCTGGTGCTGATGGAGCTGGAGAGGCACAGCGTGGCTGTGCTAGAGTGTCTGTATGTAGGGCGGGGGACCGAATGCCTTTGGAACTGAGCACTGAGGACAGAAGTTTAATTGAGACCAGAGAAATCAGTGGTTCGGGAAAACCAAGTGAAAAGTCCTTGAGGCAAGTGAAATAGATGAACTAGAACCGTGGGTTAAAAGAGAAATGGATAAGGAAATGTGCAGCTCTCAGGTCAGCAGCTTGAAAGCTGAAATCATGCAAGTAAGTGGGAAAAGCTGGGAGGGGAAGAGAGAGGCAGGCTTTGAAATGAGAGTGGAAGGCTGATGGAGAGGTGGGTGATAGATGAGACAATGCAGAGGAGGAGAAAAGAGTTGGAGCCAGAGCTACTCAGAACAGGAAAGAGTAGGAAGAAGTAGAAGCAGCAGAAATAGGCCAGAAGATGATTAGCGTCCCCTGTACCTGACCCAGAAGGAGGGTGGGAGAGCAGAAGTGCTTTCAGCAGGAGAAGGCTGCATGGATCCTCAGCCTGTTAGGTCTGCCGTAGCCATTACGGACTGTTACATTCTGGCTCCCTTCCACCTCCACATCCTCAAATGTTTCAGTCAAAGCAACAGTACAATCACAGATGACATACATGGATAATACATTCTCACTTGTGCAGCTCCTTAAAATACAGCTCAAGGAGGCATAGCAACCATTACTATATTTAAAATGAAATATTATTTATCAAAATAGATTACTTCCAAAGATGACAACACCTTGCAGCAAATCTGTGGAGTTTCTGTCCTTCTAGCTACCTGTGCATAAACACAAATTTCTGCTACGCTTTGTTCATCCCAGAGGATGCCAGCATCATGTCATGCTAGGGTTTTTTTGCTTGTGATGTTAATTTCCAACTGCAGTTTTCCAGGACTTGTCTTGTTCTGACTGCATAAGCCACTCCATACCAGTAGCACAGTCCTATGACCCACATATTGTTTAGCACCACTCAGATCAATGGAAGAGAATCCAGTATAAGCAACTGGAACATTCAAGAGGGGATGATTGCTTTTATTTCCTAACTGATGACTGTTTATTGAGCTTATTTTTTGGTATTTAAAATTAAATTAAAATTTCTAAACAACATACATTCTCAGTGTAGGTGACTTACACCTGACTGTTATAAGGACCCCAGCATCTTAATGTGGCTGAGAGCAATACTGATTAGATACAAAACAAGCTGTCCTGTGTTTTGAGTGGAAAAAAAAAAAAGAAGAAAAATCCTTTGGATTTATGCAATTGTGTCTCACATCACTTCAGTCAGTATTAGAAACCAAAAGTAGAACAGATTTAGTGTGGCTCATTATGCTCCTGCCTCTGGAAGCACATGGTTGGTCCCTACTCTATAACCACAAGTGATTTGTTCATTGAAATTTTGAATGACTCAGCTGCTGTAGGCCCATCACCTCCTTTGGGAGACATTCCACAATTTAATAGTTCTGGGTAAAGTTCTCACTTTCTGTGGAAAAGGGAGAGAGTGCTGCTAGGTAAGATCATGAAATAAAAGCATAGAAAATGCCCATGTTCTGTTGTCTGGTAAAGACCGGCCACAACAGGAGCTGGCCTAGGATTTGTTTGGGACCAAAGATTCAGCTTCCTTTCTGCCTTTCACTGGAAACTTGAATGGCACAGAAGATACGGGAAAGGATTTGCTGCTGCAAAAAGTAACCAGAAAGGAACTGCCATAGTAGATCAGAGTAGTCATGTATCCAGGCTCTTGGTATAGCTCATGTCAGGAGAAGACTGAGCAGGCCATTTTGGAATAACCAGCCTATAAGGGCTTGGATCCTTCAGTCTTGGTTTATATACCTTGTACGCTTGGAACTTAATCATAACTGTATGCATTCATTTTGCTGGTACAGTCTTCTGACTTCCCAAGTTTGCTAGAGTTGCATGATATGACCCAGAGAAGAGGAGTTGACTAAGTAGACTTCCAAAACTTTTTTTAGCATCTTGATGTATCACTGAAAGATAGAGTAGAGCATTCAGGAGGTTAATTAGGTATCATGCAAAAAGATATTTTCTTTATCAGATTTGAATTTCTTGTCTCTAAGTTCCATTGAAGTGCTGCTTCTGTTATGAGGAAGAGCATTGGGAGCTCTTCAGCCATTTTATGACATACATTATTATTCTGTCACCT
Organism: Psophia crepitans; assembly: GCA_013399095.1. Classification (NCBI taxonomy): domain Eukaryota; kingdom Metazoa; phylum Chordata; class Aves; order Gruiformes; family Psophiidae; genus Psophia; species Psophia crepitans. The sequence goes on from VWZZ01000028.1 coordinate 143,639, forward strand.
CTCATTCACTGCTCTCGAAAAGTTACACAGCCCCTCATCTAGTAGTTCCTGTTTCCAGAACACATCGTGCTGATTGTTCTTTGGCTGCAGACTTCGCTGAAGGACTCGACTTGGGCAGGAAATGGGTGGAGAGACTTTGAGTTCAGACCACAAAGTGCCGCCAAGCCGTGATGCCTGTGCAAGTGTATCCAAACTCCTGTAGCTGAGAGCAGACATCATGAAGGAGCAACCATTTCCTGCAACCTGGCTCCCATTGCCAAACCTTTTGGGTGTTGCAGTTACCTACATCCGCTTGTTGAGCTTACTTGTACCAGGACTGCATTTCACACGTGCTGTTCTAATAGCTGTATTGCTCAAAGCGACAGAGCACACATAAACCGCAAGGTTCCCACAATTTTTTGTAGTTACTGCTTCCTCATTAACAAAATATCTACAGCCAAAGAATAAATGTTTGTGTTATCTTCACTGCGTAGTTTTCATTTCCTCCTGATTTCTTTGATAGAAGAGATGCACAACCTTCTACTGTATACTAGAAGTGAAAAACAGCCACAGAGTCAAATTTTTGACAGATCTTTGAAAAAGAAGCAATATTGTGTGTTTTCAAGTAGCTTTTTCTGATTTCTACACCAGCTGGTTGAAAATTTCTGAGAATTACCACTTTTTTTTAAACAGACATGTTAATTTGAATACAATGTGTGAATATTTCCATTCGTTCTTTTTTTACCAGTTCTAACAAATGGCTAAGTGAGCTCGATGACCTGTAACACATTCATCTTTGAAAACACATGGTTATGTCTACACGGGCTGCCACAGAACCAAAACACAGGAAGGTTCAAATTAATTTTATCTTCTCCAAACTAGCCGGTCCAGTTTTTAACTTAACCATTTTCTCCTCAGTTTATTTTTATCTAAACAACCCATTTTTTATACTTGTTCAATAACAGGGTCTTAAATTGGATCTAGATTTGCACTCCTAAGTAAATCTTAATGCATGGTTCCCTGTGCTTATCTAATAATGAGGTTCGGCAGGAATGATGACTACTAGAATTGCAACATGAAAGACATTCATTAACAGTAGTAATCAGCAATCTTGTGTGGAAGCTTTATGCCTAGGGTTGATCAGCCCTTTATTGTGCAGGGTCAAGATAGCTTGTATTGAAGCAGGAACGAACCTGCTAAGAAAGGCCGTCAGGTTAGGTTTCCATGGCAGCACTCGACCCTTTGCTGCTCCGTTTGTGGAATCGACAACTCGGGAATGGTCCGCTCGGTGGAGAGAAGGCTGGTGTTACTCCATCCCAACGTAGCAAGCAGCACAGTACGGCTCGTTATAAGATCAGGGCGGCTGATCAGGTGGTTTTGTGACTGTTGCCTCCCAAGTGGTGCACAGCGCATCCTGTGCTGAGAGCATGCGTTCCTGCGGCGTGGCTGCACCAGGGTCAGGCGTACAGCAGCTGCGCTGAATGCACCACCAGTATCGCCGAAGAATGAATGGGCAGGAAGAGCAGAGTGCAAGAGCTGTGCTCAAAAGACTGTGAACTAACCAGAGATCACTGACAGCTGGGAACTCATCAGTGACTCAGTGGCTGGATATCAAATATTTCCTCTTTCCAGCATGAATGCATTCTAGTAAATGCCACTTCTACTTGGTTCAAGTAGTTGACTACATAGGTGCAGTTTAGAAGGTCCCTTGAAGAGTCCATCTGTAAAGGTGCTTCATCATGCTGGGCAGTTTCATCGCACCAGAGAAAATAAGTGAAAAAGAAGCACTGGCTTTTTTTCAAGCTTTTTCCTTGGATCTTGTTTTTCATAGAATGATCATAAACCAAAAGCAAATGAAACAGAAAAACGTTATGCGATAAGAGGCACTCTGGGAGAAGAGGACATCCCATTACCTTCTGCCCAACTCTCCCACCTCTTTCTTCGACCAAAGGAACTTGATATTCCCTGTTACATTGGGTTACACAGGAACCCTTTACTTTTTCACAGATACCTTTATCTTGTCAGGTTAATTCTGGCACAGAAGAATTGTTGTGAAAAATAACTGTAAAGTGCAGAGATCATTTTCCATATGTGAACTTGTTTGGAGAAAGGGGTTTTAATCTGCATTTAGATCGTGTACATTGATTTCCTGACACATGTAAATTCCTACATGAAGTGTCCAACTGTTAAAGTTTTGGCTGTAATAAAAGCTTTTCTAAGGAGGAGGGAAGCTATGACAACCATGTACATTTCCAGGGCGATGGAGAATTGTTAAACAGGGATTCTGTACTCTCTGTGACAGGCATTTCCGGTAACAGTTTTGGGTGGACTTCTGTGGCTCTGCCCTTCAGGAACCTGTGCCTGTTGATTTAGTGATCAAAAGTCTTCCTTAAACAAGTAGAAGTGTCAGCAAGTGAAGCGAGTCATATGGACGTGGAAATCCCCATCAATAATAGTCTGTGCAGCTGCCGAGTTTTCTCTAGCTGTGCTTCACCGTGAGCTTCTCTCAAACTGCTGGGTCAGAAAGGAAGAGATTGACATTCTTGAAGAGAGCCCAGCAGCTCGCAGGCCCCGGCCTGTCTCCACTGAGCACTTTTCCCGGTTAGCCTCCGTGATGTTTGCTCAGTTTGGCAGCATTTGCCTTTCTTAGCTTCCACCTACCGGAACGCGTGGACTCGCTCTGCTCCCTCTGACTTCACCACTTACCACATCACATCCGTCCCTTCAGAGGGGACAGGTGGCCACTGCAATCACACGCAGCGACACCACATACCTGGAGTGCTGCTTCAGGCTGTGCCGCAGTAAAGCTGACACCCTGTCCCCTGGGTCAGCGCACCAGCAATCCACTGCAGCTGAATGCTAAAAATCTCTGCGTCACCCGCAAACTGCCATCATTCCTTTGCCTTTACTGCATATTGAGTGTGGAGCTGGGCAGAATTGCACTGACAAGGTGGTTTCTTTATTTTTTTTTAAATGTTTATCCTATCGAGAGGAAAATTATTAGATCCCAAATGATGCCAGGTAACTGAAAGAAAAGGGGGAGCAACCTGAAACACAGGTGCTGAAGAAATTATTCTCTCAAAGAGAAGCTGAACCATATGTTTCTTGCAAACCCAAAAACTGACACACTTGTCGAGTGTAGCCAGGAGAAGCAGCAGAAACACACAAACGTGTACAAAATGAAAGAAGGATGCTGCAGAAAGTAGAGAGTTGGGCTGTGTAGGAGAGCCTGGAGAACCCTGAATGCTCTTTGGATAAAGAACCTGCTTGGAACAGAGGGTGCGGCAGTTTCCACGCTGCCGCGTGAAACAGGTGTGTATCCCCATAAATATGAATGCAGCAAGGACATACCTGCCTACATCAGAACATGAAAATTGGCTGACTGCTCATACTAAATTTAAAACAAAGCAGTAAGAATGTGGGCAATCAGTCATAGTTTCATCATTTGCGATGTCTGGTCTGGGTGGATGTCATCCAAGTGCTCCAGTTGAGTTGCAACTTGCAGTCCTTTCAAGTAATAGCTTTTCAGGTTACAGCAGCTAAGCATATAGCCCAAGCTACTTCTGAAATACAGGGCTGTAAGAGTCAGTACTTGTTATTTTTGTTTTCTTTCAGGGTGTGCTGGATTCACCACGTTACAGGAGTGTGGGTGTACCCGCTTCTCGAGCACCTCAGCCCAGGTGTCAAAATAATCTTTTTTGCAGCTGTCACCATAATAATTAACATATTCTACTTGGTGGGAGAGGTTCTGAACAACTACATCTGGGATACCCAAAAATGTGAGTATTGTTTAAGAATATCAGCTCATGAAATACACTGTCCGGACTTGAGTACACTCCCCTGAAAGTTGAGAAGGTTTTAAGCTGGCTAAAACAAAGGATAATGACAGAAGTTCCACTGAATGCCTTGCTTGCTTGCTCTTAAAAGCAGCCGGATGAATGGAATGGCTGCTGGAGAGCATGATGAACTATGAATATGTATTCTTTTTTATAACTTCCAATACTAATTTAAGAGCTGTTGGCAATTACCTGAGAGGTTTACAACCCACTTGGTTTACAACCCACTTATTAGCTGATGAAGCCATTAAATGCAGCTATTCTGTGGAAATGCTGTTAATGGTAAGTTTAGACTTAGAAATAAAAATATATTCTTCTAGTATTTTCAGGTATAAGGTGTTTTCTGCTTATAAATTTACTCAAGGAAAATGAATGTGTTCATGTCAGTAAAATAATAGGAATGAAGATCACCTTAGTGCAGGATAAACATAGCTGTGCAGACTGTACTACCCTGCCATGGCTGAGCAGAAGAAAAGGGAAAGTTAGACAAACAAAAGATTAAAAGTAGGTTCCTTTAATCTATGAAAGATGTTTTTCATTTGTCAAATTGTCTGAAATAAGCAAACACCATTCATTATTGCCGCAGCAGCAAATCACAGCTGGAGTGAAATCCATGCTCCATGGGAATTCCGTCATTGGACTCATTGGGCCCACAGCACATTGGGACCATATGAACAGCCTGTATCCCCTTTTGGGAAACTTGGTGTGCACTGGTTAATACAGTGTGAACTCACATGGTAGTTTATTGCACACACAAATCTCTTCTAATAAATCTTCCAGTACTAGGTAGAACCTAATACCAGAACTTCAAAGCAGTTGTACTTGTCGTTTGCTCATACGAGCACCCAGATATAAAGGGTCTAGTTTTGGTTTTGCTCTAGAACCAGCCGTCATTAGTCACAGTGTTCAAGCATGGTTTTCAGTCCTCAGTTTGATGTCACATTCACATCTATTTAACTTACTAAATTAATTCAGGAAAGAAGTTTCTAAAAAAAGCAGTCACAAGGAATAATTTCTCTTGACCTAAGTCCTGTGTGAGGAAGAATAATAATGTGGTGAAGAATCACATGTTCTTACCAAGTCCGTGAATTAGGGAGGGTAAATCTCCCTCGCTTTTCCACCACATACCTAACATAATCCCTGGTTCTTGTGGCCCTCCATCCTAGATGAGCTAACGTCAATCGGGTCATTCTTCCCACCTCTTCCAAGGTTCACCATGACCTTATTATCCTCTCCACCATTTCCTTGATTTGGTTAAAGAATATCGATCCAAAGTTCTTTGTGGCTCAAGCACTTGCAAACCAGAAAATGCTGTGAGTCACCTGCTGGTTTGCTGTGCTTGAAACACTTTGCATAAACCTAACCTGAAGCGTATGGCAGGCACACCACGAACAGCAGAGATGTGAAATAATGCCAGTCTGTCACCACGCGAGACTTGGGAAAATATTATTTGAAAACTGTACATTTAAAAGGGGCTTTTGAGCAGTAAGCGTGCAAATTAAAGCAGTCTGCCATGAGAAGATTTCTGGGGTGAGAGGGGCTTGGTTTGAGTTTGGAGGGTCTTTTTCCTTTTCCTCTGGAGATGCATTAAATAAAGCCTCACTACTGACAAAATGATTTGCAGTTAGTTTTTCCAAGTTAAACCACAAACACGGTAGGCAAGGAAAAATTTGCCCTTTGTACAAGCCAGCGTCTGTCCACAGTTTGGAGGGTATCTGCATTCCTGCCAAAGTGCAGTAGAGTGCTTCAGAAGAAAGGAAAGAGGCTCTTTTAAAAAGGCAAATAAAACAGCTCATTTAAAACTATTGGAAAAGTTCCTTCCAGCAGAAAGCAGAAGACTCAAGGTTGGCTCTGTAGCAGCCTTGTAAACCCACTGTAATCTTTTGGACCAGCCTCTTGTTTTCGTTGTTAAACCTTCAGCTGTGGCTCTTCCATTACATCGGTTTGCCAGCAACACCCAGGGCCATTGTAGCTGGGCTGCTGGCAATGCACAGACCCATTTGTTTTCGTGTTGCTTCTTTCAGCAAGGCAGCTCTGCAGTTGTGCTTTCTAACTGCAGATGGGTCTTACTTAGCATCTTTGTTAGTGACATGGACGGTGGGATCGAGCGCACCCTCAGCAAGTTTGCTGACGACACCAAGCTGTGTGGTGCGGTCGACAGGCTGGAGGGAAGGGATGCCATCCAGAGGGACCTTGATAGGCTTCAAAGGTGGGCCTGTGCAAACCGCATGAAATTCAGAAGGCCAAGTGCAAGGTCCTGCACGTGGGTCGGGGCAATCCCAAGCACAACTAAAGGCTGGATGGAGAATGGATTGAGAGCAGCCCCGAGAAGAACTTGGGGCTGTTGAGGAACGAGAAGCTCAACACGAGCCAGCAATGTACTCTCGCAGCCCAGAAAGCCAACCATGTCCTGGGCTGCATCCAAAGAAGCATGACCAGCAGGTCGAGGGAGGTGATTCTGCCCCTCCACTCTGCTCTTGTGAGACCCCAGCTCTGGGACCCTCAACATAAGAAGAACATGGAGCTGTTGAGCAGATCCAGAGGAGGGCTGTGAAGATGATCAAGGGGCTGGAGCATCTCTCCTACAAGGACAGGCTGAGAGAGTTGGGGTTGTTCAGCCTGGCGAAGAGAAGGCTCTGGGGAGACCTTATAGCAGCCTTTCAGTACCTAAAGGGGGCCTACAGGAAAGCTGGAGAGGGGCTGTTTACAAGGGCAGGGAGTGATAGGACAAGGGGTAATGACCTTAAGCTGAAAGAGGGGAGATTTAGATTAGATATAAGGAAATAATTCTTTACTGTGAGAGTGGTGAGACACTGGAACAGGTTGCCCTGAAAGTATTCAGGGCCGGGTTGGATTGGGCTTTTAACAACCTGGACTAGTGGAGGGTATCCCTTCCAACCCAAACCCTTCTATGATTTGTTGTTTCCCATATTGGAATTAATTAACTCTGTTTTTAAAGTGACTTTCAGTGTACCTACTGTCTATGCATATATTTCATTAGCAGGTGATCTTACTTGTGACTGGATTTTCCTCTCAGCATTCTCAAACATTGCTTCTCTTTTGCCTTCAGTCCCCAGAAGTCTTTCTTTTCCAGCATGCAGCAGGCCTGAAAACCTCCAAAAGAAATATTTGTATTTGAGATGTCTGGCATAGAGGGCTTAGTCAGAAGAACAATACTTTTGTCAGATACCAATAGTAGTTCATTGTCCAGGAACAGGCATATGAAATAGCTGAATGTTTTCATTGCCAGAAAAAACACAATCTGCTGCCCAGCCCAGACTTCACTCAGCATAGAAAAGAGACAAGTCCTGCAGCAAGGATAAGTTCTTTAAGGAGCCCTACACCCAACTCAGCCCTCCTGACATTACTGAAAGACATGGCCGTCACAAGGCGAGAGAGGCACCCTGTCAGCAGTACTTGATTCTTCATTCTTGTACTCTCAAAAAAGGGAGAGGTACTTGCACATTATTAAAAAACTCAGTGTTGAAACGGGAGGGGGTTTAAAGTTGCTGAATTCTGAACCACAATTTTTAAAACTTGCTTTCAAATAGAGTCAGCTGCTTCGTTTCAGCTGTAATAACATCTACTTTAATTTGCTTGCAGGTAAGCAGAGGAGGTGAGGCAGCTAAGTGTTCCCAGACCCCTGCAGCAGTCAAAGGCTGGGCGTGCGGCAGGGGGTTAGGCTGGTTTGAAAAGGGTCTGGAGGGAGGGCGGGCTGTGCAGTTCATTACCGGACAACCACTGCCATCAGGTGTGCAGATGCTCTTTGCGTTCACAGCAGGTGAGGTAACACATGCAAGAGCATGTGAGCAAGCAGGGGAGAAACAACAGCAATAAAGGGAAAAGAAAGATGAATGCATTAGAAGTACCTGAGTAAACTCTTCATTTTTTATTCACTGAGAGGTTTTTAAAAGCTGTTCTCCATATGTTTTCAGGTATTGAAGAAGGAAAAGAAAAGCCAAAATTGGACTGAACAATGGAGGCAACATGGAGGATTGTTTATGGCTCCACGGAAGATTTCTCATCCCCGACAGAGGTTGGCATGGAGAGGAATCTTTTGGAGAGGAGGAAGTTTAAAGGGCCCTCTGCTCAGGGCAATGATATTTTGGGGTTTTGTATGGAGGGAAAATGATTTTAGCTAGGAAGAATAACGATGTTTCAACCTCCATTCCTATTTCTCCATGCTTGCATGTGACATACACATATAAGATGTATATTTATCTCCACGGCATTCTCAACGTGCGTTTCTTGCATCAAATAAATCATTAAGTCATTAAATCTTTTCACTTCCACCCAGAAGAACAATGAGTCCATTCTCTGTATTGTTTGAGAAAAGCTTAACCGGGTAGGTCTAATATGGGGAAACACAACAATCCTATATATTTCAGAGTACAGTGTAAAAATACAGTAGAAGTTAATTGCATGAATGTATTTAAAGAAGAATTCAATCTGACACTATGTAACAGCTGCCTTAAATTGGTGATGTTAATAATTTTATCAGTCCAGTAAAATCTTATTTGCTGTGTTAGACTATCTGAATATGATGCAACTTTTCTTAAATAAAGAAGGCCTAAATAAAGATCAAACTGTCCCAGTGTTTCTGTTCCTTCATGCTGATTCTTGAAATTCTAGGTGGATTGATGGCATTTGCATGATACATTTTCAGGTTTTCCAGTGTCGACTGTAGATGGTATTATTTCTGTATGAGGATTTTTCTTTTTACTTTCCTAGTACAGGACCTGATGCTGCATTTTTAAGTTTCTCAGTAGATGGGCTGAGCCGTTAGTGTTCTGCCAGAGAGCATTTAAGCCTTACTTCAGGAAGGCACATGAGCAAATGTTTAAAGTTAAACATATGCCTGTTTATGTTAGGAATGCAGTTGCAAAATACTTGCAATTGCTTGGACTTGACAGGATTCTGCTTAATTATCAGACAATTAAGAAGAAACTCTAATAAGCAGAAAAAATGTGTAGAATTAAAGTGAATGGAATAATTTTCAGAAAAAAATATTTATTTAAAAGTAACTTTATTATCCAAACATCTTGGTATTCACATCATGTATTTATTCTTTAGTGTATTTAGATGTACTTATTTTAACACATGCAGAGCACTTCAAAGATGTATGATGTTAATATGTGATTTTTATTAAAGGGATTTCTGCGGAGTTTTAGTATGACTTAACCATGTTTCTGCTCTAGAACAGTTGTGGGGGAAACTGATCCCATGCAACTCAGGACGTGCCTCCACTGTGGTTTTTTAAATGTATTTATGTACACACTGTCATAGGAAGCAGTGCACAAGTTCAACAATGCGCTTTTTGGTTACTTTCCTTCAAAAATAAGGCTTCTGTGGTGATAATGTCTTTGTGACTGTCTGTCTGTCCTCTCAATAATTTCTAACGTGTTAGATCAGAGTTGCAAAGATCTCAAAGCAAGGCAAGTTGCTAGAAAGTTCACGGAAGTAAGTGGCCAGAGAAAGAAGGAGGAGCTCCTCTGATGGTCCCACGGAGGGAGAGGACAGGACCCGCAAAACCAACAGAATTTGGAAGCAAATTATCTGTGGCCACGTGGCCTTGCACTGCTGTGTTCTGCTGGAGCTGAGCTGTGCGTTACGTGTGCACAGTAATGCCGCAGTGTGGTTGCTCTATCCACAGGTAACTAGGACTTGATTGTAATAGGGACTTGTTATTGGAGGTGCTAAGATCTCTGTTACTTGCAACAGGCTTTTAAAACTTAGGGAGGAAAGAAAGAAAACATGGGTTCAGTCATGTTTAGTGAGCTAGGAACTGTTTGAAGTCACTGCTTCTGAGAGCTGTGGTAGCACATGGACATACTGGTGAATGTGCTGAAGAATTTGGCTGTACTTTCCAACAGCAGCAGCAGCAGTGACAGACGTCACGTTGTGAGACATTATCGGCTGTGGCTCAGGGTGGGGAGCCCAAGCACAAACCCTGTTGACTTATTTGTTGTTTGAAGACCTTGCATAACCCATGCTCTGCTGTTAAGTCTAGGACATCTCTGCAATTTATTTTTATTTCCTGGGGATTGTTTCCTTCACTGAATTCAGGAGTTCATTCTTATGGAAAGAGTGTGAAATAAAAAGAAGAAATGCCAAAATGCCACACAGCTGTACACATTCTGCTGAAGCACGCTCTGAACTTCTCTGCTGTATTTATTGTACCACTGAATGGCTGAGACCTCAAAAACCGGCTGTGGATGGAAAGATGCCTCTTTCTCAGTAAGTTCTACACCTGCTCAAGATAAGTTTTTCTTCTAATACCATGTCATTTCACTGGAAATGAAGCAAGAATATAAAGAGAACAGAAAGATCAGAATTGCATAGCCAAATCCATAGGTAGGTGTCCAAATGAAAGAACCTCTTTGGAGGTACAGCGTAGGGACACTTAAAATTGTTCTCTCTCATATCTGTGAATTTGTGAATATTCAGCACCTCAAAAAATAGACCACCGAGCTTAGGTCTCAGCTAAGCCCCTGAGGTCAGCAGTGCTAGCCAAAGGCAATACATGTGACAAAATGTGGTGGGTTTCATTTGGCTTGAGGAAATTTATAGTATTCCAAGAAAGTTTGAGCTCAATTTGTCTTCTCAGATCTCAAGAAGTTCACCTTCTATGAGCTTTGAGTCATCGTATTTAAAGTCAAAAACATTCTAGAGCATTAAATCCAGCCTATGATGTATGAACCATGATATAAATAACTTGGGGGCCTGTGGACCCAGGGAGCACTCTTCTAGACTGTGTTCATTCCCTTTAGAATTACACAATCCATCATTCTTAAGAATGATGATGGATGAATGATGACTAAAGTAAAAGTCACTTGTAAGCTTGCCAAATTTCAACCATCTTGGCTGAAATTGTCCCTGAAAGGTATTTCTCTTGGGGGAACTATTTTTTTTGGTGGAAAACTTTTTGTCAGAACAAGTCATCTATTTCCAAGTGCAAGTCTATGAAAAAAAAAAAAATCATGTCTGGGAAACTTTACTTCTCTCTTGCAGTGGAACTGGGTCTTTGGAAGAAGGGTAGCATTTATCTTAGGAACAGTTCTGAATTTATGGATAAAATCTATTCGTCTTTGTCCAAGTTTTAGAGAAATATGCCTGTACTTCCCTGCAGTGCACAGGTGATTCTCCAAAGTATTTGCAGCTTTGGGAATGACCCATCTTGTGGCTAAACAGGATTTTCCCTACCATCCCTGACCTGTTGACCTTCTCCAGGCCCCACTACCCAAGACACACACCAGAATGGGGACCCCAGCTTTGGTTCCCATGTACTGTCAATACCTCCCCAAAGCTGATGCAGATAAAGCTGCCTAGACCAAATATGAAGGAAGGAAGGGAGGAAAGCTTTGATGAAAACCTGAGCAAGGAGAATATGTTCTAGATAAATAAACTAAGTGAAAAATCTCTAGCTTTTCTCCTGAGGGCTGCAGTAAAATTAAATTAGTAGTGTTTGTTGAGTATGTCATAGCTGCAATGATAAACCACATAGAAAACTCTGTGAAGGAATCATTAGTTTTGTTGTCAGAGAAGAATACAGCGTGCAGTAAATAAGGCAGGCTGCCACACCTTGAACCACAAGGAGAAAACAAAATACAGTTTCATCATTCTGTGAGCACCATCCATCATGTGTTATGAATGAGGCATAGGAAAAAATATTGTGTGATCATCTAATTAAAGGCAATATCATAATTCATACTCACAGGGGGCCAAATTAAGGTTGAACAGACGGCCTTAATTCTGACATTACCTCACTCTTGAATGCCTGATTTTGCAATCTGAATACTCTCTTGACTTAGTATAGAACACAAAAAAGGGGGAATTTTAATTTTTTTTAAGGCTGGTTAGACAGTATCCACAGAGTCGCCATGAATTGCGGGATGGCTGTATCCCCTGGTTGGCTTTTTCCTCACTTCGTGCATGCATTTAGGTACCCCAAAATGTACATGCACAGTTCAGTTCCCGTACCACTCTGTTACAAGGAGGTTGCCGTTATTCGCAAACTTTGCCACAATTTCCAAAATTAAATTATTTGAGCCTGTGATTTAGCTCGTGTGAGATAAAATCAAAGTTTGCTGTCCCTCTATAGCAACCGTTGCCTTATTTTAAAGGAAAATGACAAATATTTTCCCTCATTTTAAGTTGATTCTTTGCTTCTCTGCCCATATGAGTAATATTAACTATAAATTACCACTGGTGCAGGTCAAAGCCACTTGGGTACTGTGAGGAGACTGAAAAAATAGCTGACCGTTTGTAATGACCATGTGTATAAGGCATACGCTTCTCAGTTCATTTTTCCTCTTGAATTTGCTATTCAAAGACTTATTTCAAATCCTGACAACAATTTCTTCTTCACTCTCTAATTTGTATAAAGATTGGTCAGTCTGCAGGGCTCTGGTACACACTTTGGTAGGAAGTTTTGGATACTGATAGACTGAACACTGCACGGATTTATAACCTAAACAACTGAGTTAAAGTATTGTCCTGAAGAGACCATCAGCCTGAGGTTAGCATCACTGAGGTAGGTTTGGTGTTCCTGCCCTGGGAGTAACGGAGCGAGCGGTAGGAGATGTGTAGGTTGAGGTCGCCCCGAGCGCGGCCTTGGAGGAGTTACCGTACTAACCCCAACTCTCAGTGCTCCTGTGTTTCATGTGAACAGGGGCAGATGCTGGTGACAGGTATTTTCCATCAGCAGCAACAAGAGAAAGCTCCTAATCAAAGCGTAGCGCGTACGCGTAGAAGAGGTCACCTCTGCTGGGGTATCCCAGCTGCGCTGCGCTGCTCCCGTGCTTCAGAGCTCCGCCTGCTGCTGCTGCAGCCGCCCACGGAAACTGGGGTGACAAGTGTTGCGGGGAAGGACAGGAACCTGAGAGTTCTATTAGATATCTGGGCCGTTGAGTTTGGCCCAACTGGTTTGTACGTGTTGTAAAAGTGCGGATGTCTTCAGTGTGTCTGACTGCAGTATTAAACTGCACTTTAATAAAAATAAACCAGGGTTTGACCGTTGCAGAAGTCCCAGGAAAAAAAAAGGCGCTTGCAGGTTTGGTGGGTCAGCTTTCTGCAGTGGCAGCCATCTCCGCTTTATGAGGCGAGGGGAGCAACGGGGAAATGAAGTTATCCTGGAAAGTAAGGAGATCTAGCTGCTGACATCTGTTTAGGAGCGTACTGAAGGGGGTGCTGAACTCGAAGCATGTGCACAGGTGCTTTTCAGCACACGGGCTTCGCTGCGAGGGGCAAGCGGGCTTTGCGCGTGGGGTGTTTCCTGCAGTGCTTCCAATGACGTAACGAAATGAAGGAGCTTTGTGTGCCTGAGGTGAAAATAGGTCTTCTGAGCATAGTGATTTCCTCTTGCTTGTATTACTAAGTAACTCTTAAGAAAAACAGAACCACCCAATTTACAGACCATAAACATCAAGTATATTTCATGTATATTCTCCAAAAGAAGCAATTTTATTTTTATCAAAAACGCACTCTGTTTTGTTCAAGTAACAGATGGAAATCAATGGATTTTAATGTAACCCAGAAGAGCGAGCTGTAGTCCGATTCCCTTAAGTGCCCTTTTCTTGTTCAGACCACAGCTGTAAAGGGATTTGAACCTCAACGCAATAAATGCCAGTACGGGAATTTGAAAGGTAGGCCACAGACTTCGTGGCCCACCGGAGGAGGTGTCTGCCGTTCCTTAGAGATGGCTAAAAGGAGGCAGAAGTAAAATAGCATCTTTTTCATATAATTCATATTGTAGCTAGTCATGGTGTCCAAGTTCACCCTTTTATATATAGCTTGTGTATCAAAAAATAAACATCTACCATTAGGCTGGAGAAGTATCTCCGCAGCGTGCGTTCTAAATATAGAGATTGCTGTGGTACACTCAGTACTAGGACACAATATCTCCTTGCTGTTTTACGAAGCAGATAGTGCCCACTGTATGTGTATTGTGTACGTAAAAGTTAAACACACGCACGCGTACAGATAGATGTGTGCAAGCACACACGCACCTATGCAGACAGGCGGACATGATCTTCTGTAGAAACAAATGGTGGCAGTCAGATGTTAAACAGCAGTGACTTGCTTAACACTGAAAGAAATCAGGCACTGTGACAGGCATCACTCTTGACACAGGCAGTAATGCCACCGTAACGCCAAGCCGGCAGCTCCCGGTGTTCCCCTGGGCGCAGGGCCGGTGAGCTGCCGGCCAGCCCGCCCGTGGCAGTGGGGACGGTCTGCGGCTGCGGTGCTCTGCAGTACGGCGTTTCTGGGCGCTTGATTTTGCAGGCAGAGCAGCGCCTGGCTAGCTTTCTACATACAGTTGTCTTAGCTTATTTGCTATGTAAAATAAAAGAAATTGTTTGCATTTTATAACAGTTCCCAGTTTGGCTTCTAAGTTTATACCTGGCAGATATAATGGGATAAAAGGCGGCGGGGGGAGGAGGTCACCCCGCTTCTGCTACTGGTATTGAGCTGAAAATCGTTTTCTCTAGAGGTGCCTTAACAGGACAGGAGCGTTATTAGTCACAGAGTAGGAAGAGGCAATTAAGCACACTGCACTTCGAGAGGCAGAGAAAATTATGATAATGGAGAGCCTCAAATGCCTGCGCATAGTCTGGCCAAGAGTCACCATGGGACAAGTTATAAAGAAGAAATTTCTTGAATGGTTATTTTTTGGAATGAGCAGCTGCGGAGTACACAGAGGCAGGGAGGGCTCTCAAACCTGGGTGAAGCTGAGGAGCTCATGGGAGACGTAGTCCCAGCTGTGCCGTTAAGCAATACTGACCACAACATCATTCCATTCCCCCTGCCTGGGGAAGGTAAGGTACCAAAGCTTTGTGCAGTGGCCCTAAACATTGGAGAGGAGCGGTGGGGAGGACAGGAATGCGGGTGGGAGGAAGGGTATAAAAAGCTGCCACCACCTGAAGGAGGCTTGTCTCCAGCAGGCTGTTACACAGAGGAGCTCCCTTGGCACAGACAGTGGGAGCTTCTGCCACCCAACAGGAGTGTTTTGCAGTGAGTGCTCGTGTAGCCCACAGCTAGGTGCACCTCCAGTTCAGAGGGAAGCACTCAGTCAGAGAGGGTGTTGGTGTCTCTCTGTCAAGGCAATGGAGTTATGCAGGAGTTTGAGCCCATTCCTTGGAGAAGGAGCTCCTGAGGCCAACCCTTACGTAGAAAAAGCGCCATAGGCATCCTGCCAAGGACAGCACAGCATGTAGAATCCCAGGTCTGAGAAAAAAATACATAGGCATGTGATGGTATATTGTGATACTTCTAATGTCAGAACCACTGATGGGATAGGCATTAGCAAGATGTATATATATATAGTGGTATGGTTGTATTCCAACTGTTTCTAGTGTTTCGGAGTGTTTGAAGGGAGCCACGACGCTGAACAGGCAGTAAGCTTAGAAAGAGGTCCGCTGGATGCCCTGTGATATGATTAAATCAAGAACACTTGTAAAGTCAAGTACCTGGCTGCAACCTGTCAGGGTTGCAAAGGTGGTTTTACCACCCAGCGGTGCAGCATCCCGTTCATACTAGCCCACACCTTAGCCCTGGGTCACGTGCGTTTCCTTCAGTGAGGAATCCGTTAGCCCAAGCCACCCCGGGGGTTAGATGGGCCTTGGCTGTGAACACAGAGATTTCTGCTCTGCTTGTCAGCCCAGCTTCAGCATAGGGCGACATATATATCGACGTGTGCCATAGGTGTGGTTGGCATCTGTGTCTGGAGATTTCAGAATAACTCAAAGCAAAAAAAAAAAAAAACACACCAAAAAACAAACCCAAAAGAAAAAAGATGTAAGGCTTTGTTTAATAGAGCATTAATTATGCAGGTAGTGGAAGATTTCTAGTTCCTTTCAGCACTTTTACTCAGAATTTAGATTTTGCTGGATATACTTAATTTTTTAAAACCCTCTACATTTTGCAGTTTACACATTTGCATAGCGTAGGACTACTGTCAGGCACATATATCTGCAGATCTGGGGCATGAGCTGTTCTCATCATTTCAGTGGGATAGAGAAGAGAAAACACTTCAAAGGAGGAGGATGGGGGAAGGGAAGCATTTACATATATTTTTTTTAGGAATCATAAAGACACACAGGCAAGTGTGTCAATCATGAGACATATTTCTCTCTTTAATATTGTCAGGAATACAAAAGTTCACAGAGCACATGTGTGAGAGGGTGCTGCGCTGCCTTGACTACATGATCTGCATGATACATGTCAGGAGATGGGAATGTTGCTATGGCAATTCTTCCCTTTCCTGAATACTAAGTTGATGAAGAAGCCAGTCCACAATCAGGCAGACTCGCTTATGAACTTGCCTGCTTGGAGATGCTACATACTATTTATAGTTTCACTTGAAAGGAGACGTCATTTTCTGCCCTGGCCTCTTAAGGCCCTGTACCCCAGTCCTCCTATATTCCCAAGGTTTCTGTGATTTGGAAGTTGCTGAAGGCAGAGATTTAACTGGATTTTGTCCTGAAGGCTTCTGGGGTTTTCCCTCAGCTTACACAGTGTCCGATTTCCGACTGGCTAAGGCGGCAACAGGCAGCTGGGTCTTCCTGCATTTCCCAAAGTCATCTTGCTGGTTTATAAAGTTCTGGATCAGGTAACTCGTAAACCTTTACTTTCAATCCGCAGAGGAGCAGCAAGAGGGGGACTGGAAGTCTGTTGGTTCCCCCTACCAACTTTTTAGCTGTGCAACTCTTAGAGGCCATCCTGTCCCTGCCTGTAGTACTGAGCCTTTCCCGCTGTGCCGTGGGGGTACTGCGATGGGAAAGCAATGCCTTTACCACTGGCACTCTCCTAATTGCGCCTTTGGTTTCCCTCAGAAACAATATTTTGCTTTGCTTTGAGCCCTAAAAATCTGTATAGCGCTGCTTTGTGGCACCAAAGCAACTGGCAGGTCCGCTGCAGAGGTGGCAAACGTCAGCAGATGCAGTGATTCCTCTTTTACGGTGTGTCCCGTTGTCCAGGTTGTATCATATTTTCTAGCAGCAGGCTCTGATTTCAGTTATTTTCCTTTTACCCAACTTTCACTTTGTAGAGCGGAATATTCCCTGCTAGGAAAATTCTACATGTTTGATTCAGGCTAAATACTGGGGGAGAATTTTCTAACATGGCTCATGCACTCACAAAACTGAAGCTAAGGAAAAATAAACTGTATTGTCCATATTAAAAAAGTTCCTTTAAATTAGTTGTTCACATTGTTTCACTTCGCAGTTGGCCAGTAACTTTTTTTTACTTTGAAATGTTTATTTAGCACCTCCTGTGGGCTCTAAAAGCACTAAAACAAATGAGTTCTGTAAGAGGAAATGAGCAAGGCCCAAGGTATCGCTGAAAACTATGGCAATCTGTATACCAAATCACTCCAATACCCACCTCAAACAGAGAATGTACCCAGCATATGGATTTATTTGATGCTTCAGCGTCCAGTTATAGAGTAACAAAGCCAACAGAAAATACAACAATCTGTCATGGGGATAAACATGACCAAAACAGCACTGTAAGAGAAATTTTATATCAAGTTTAATATGTGTGCACAAATTCCAATAAGACCTGCCGAACTCTCTGACGAGTCACGGGTTGGTGTAGATCCAGAGGCATCTGCAAATACAGGACATCTTTGGAAACTGCAGGAGCAGGTGTCCTCCAGAGAATTGTGCCTTCCTGTTGGGGCATTCATTTGTTCTCTGCAGGAACAAGAAATGGATGGAAGAATTCCAAATCTAAGGCTTAACTCTGAAATGGATATGCAGGCATCAGACGCACCCCACCCCCCCCAAAAAAAAATCTCATTGACTTTTTGTGTCTGGTTTCTACTGCACTCGTCAGGAGAGCATTGCTCAGTCCAGCTGGCCTGAGGTTTCTGATACCCATCTGACTCAGGCAGAGTTTCAAACCACAGCAGCCAGTACAGAGACGTCAAAAGTTTCCACAGCGCGAAGGACACAGGAGTGAAAAGCATTTACTTCTTTAGCAGGATTATCACAGCGAGGACGCCTAGCAGTTTGCAGCCACCCAGTCCTGGGATTCTTAAACCACGTGCTTGCTTTCTTCTTTTCCATCTGAGCTCATTTTGTTTCCAGAGAGTTAAAGGATGAACTCGAGAAGCCACTCCTGCTGCAGGTACTTTCTGCGTTTCTGAAGAAGCAGGCCAAGAAAAACAGCAGATGAAGAAAATTTTCCTACAGTGTTCTACACCAGCTAGAAAAGACGATGCGCTGCAGCAGAAAATTTGCTGACCATTTCAGTGTCCAGCGCAGCTCACCCTGCGGAAGGGGGACCGGCATACGCTGCTTTCTGACGGGCAGCACCTCCACAGCGCCGGGTCACAGGGTTGTGCTGCAGCTTACCCAGCGCAGGTGCGGAGGCTGCTTGCGGAAGGACTGAAAAGCTTGGTTTTCCCTGTTCAAAGAGTGGCTTTTACCTCATGCTGCTAAAAACTGTCCGTGACTACGGAGCATCACCTGGGAGGTGACCGTGAGGGCTTCCTTGGCCGTGCTGTCTGCAGGCTGCCTGCCTCTAGCCACCGCAGTTCTTGCTTTCCCCACTGAAGCCGGGAATCGCTTGCCCACCCCTGGAAGAGCTCCTCAGCGTTCGAGGCCATAAAAAACCGCAAGAGCTGGAGTAAAAAGATTTATTCAGAAAGAGGGTGTGAATCCAATTAGAGCAAAATAAACAGTCTACGTGACACATTTCTTCCTCACCTCTGCAGAAGCTAATCTAGCTAATCCCTTTGTGTTGTCCCAGGAAAATAATCGATACCCCACGCCTCGGCAGCCAGTGTCGGAGGACGCAGGCAGCAAACACCAGCTGTCCTGTCCTGTCCGGGCCTCCCGCCCGCCCGGCGCTGCCGCTGTTACTGTGAGCCAGCAGCTGCCTCTGCTGCGTCCTCAAACTTTCTGCCGCGGTGCCTACGCACAAGCGCTGACTTGGGGCCACACCTCGTTTTCTTATTCCCAAATAAGCATTCTGCTCTGCTGCCGTGATGCAAGTTTCCGAAATAAGATGATTTTCTGGGAAAGAGATCTTCCTGTGTGCTCTGGAGAGGAGACAGTCATTTTTTCGGCACGCGTGGTGTTCGCACAGGCTGCACTGACATCCTGTGGCTCGATCTCCCTGCCTGGAAGGAGTGCGACGGGACAGCTTCGCCCCACTGCCGGTCCCTTCCACGTCCCCCCTCTGCTCCCTGCGGGTCACCCATGCCCCATGCAAACCCTCCGGGAGGGGAAGGGGCACCTGCCCCCTTGCTGGCTGCAGGCTGGCAGGCACAGGGCCTGACCTCGCCGCAGCCCCACGCGCCCAGACACCCCCTCCGCCTTTGCGGTGTCCTCCCCTGAATCACTTCCCACAGCAGCAGGGCTGGGCGAGGATGAGCTGTAGTGACCCATGGCTGGGTGGGGTATTGCTGGAAGGGTGGGGGCTTTTTTAAGGGAAAATTGGTGAAAATCCCTCACACCCCCTGTCAACCTCTGCCGGCTGGGACTCCAGGTAGAGCCCAGCCAGTGTTCCCAGTGCCAAGCCCTGCCACGGGGCGCCCAGGGTCTGCAGCGAGCTGCGTCCCCCAGCCCCGGCTCAGATGCTGCACAAAATAGCACCCAGCCCCATCAGAAGCAGCGTTTAATTTTACCTTCCCCTGGGGAACAGCGTTAATCTGTAACTTTTTAGGCATCACTCGATCAGCTGAATAACAGCTATTAGCTTTGGACTCTAGGCATTTTTATGAGATATTAGTTCCAGGGCTTGTGGTTTGGCATAGAAAGCGTATTATTCACACACAAAACAACTGCATTAAAATAACATTAGGAATCTGGCTTAAGCTGACAAAACCTAGGAAACTCAGAATTAAGGCTGAAAGTATGTCCTTAACTCACCCACCACGTGCCTGGTACGGCAGCTCCAGCCAGAGGTGGGACCCGCCGGCTGCGGCCCTTGTGTGCTCCCCTCCCCAGATCCAGGGGGGAAACGGAGCAGCACCTTGACCACGGTCCCACTGCCCCCGGGGAGCAATGACCCGTCTTTGTGCCATGGAGCCCTTGTTCCATCAGACAGGGTTTGGGACTTAAGTGTAACGCAGCTTTTTTCTCTCTGTCTCTACGAGCAGAGCTGGGTTTCCTCCACTGTCACCAGCATCACCGTGGTCAGAGCAAAAACTGCTACGAAAGCAATGCAGGCTGAGGAGGAATTTGTCCAGCGTGTGGTCAGGAGTGAGACAATGAGCCAGATGAGCAAATCCACGTGGTGCCTGGCTTTGTCCTGCCCTTGATTTGCTTTGATTGATCGAAGTATCGCAGCCAGAACGAAATGCGGCCGGGGCAGCGACTGCCAGCTCACGCCGGGGACGGTGCTCAGCTGTGGCGGCTGGCTGGAGGTCACACCAGCCCCGGGAGGAGCAGACTGGCCTTTCTGAAACCTGCTGGGGGAAAATCCTTGGCCCAGGAAACACCTTCTAACATTCCCTTTGTGGATCGCCTTACTGCGAGGGGCTTGAGGCCAAGAAGTAACGCGGGGACAGAAGGTTCTGTCACCGGAGCTGAGGGGAACTCGTGCACGGGCTGTGCCGACGGGCTCCCCTTTCACAGGGCCTTCGATCGGAGGCAGCAATAAATTCGTGTCATAGCATCCAGCGGCTGAAAAATGGAGGGTCTCCAAAAGGGTCACACCTTGGGCCAAAAAGCAGCAGTGCTGTGGGCATTCCCAGCTCCCGCTGTTGTCCCAAAGCCCTGCCCTGGGTCACGGCACACGCATGTCAAAACCCTGATCTGGCCGCTGGCTTCCCGGGAGGTGCATCTGAGCTGTGGAAAAGGCGATCTCAGCTGCAGCGCGTTCGCTGAGAAAGCAAACAAACGAAAGCAGCAGCTTTCAGCAGTATCACAGCTCACATCCTCCAAGAGGAGAATCCCCGTGCAGGTTCCTCAGGCCCCTGGGAAGGACCAACCTGCCCACTCCTGATGACAGGTTGGCATGGTTAATTTTAAGATAATTTCTTTTCCCCTAAGGCCAAGTATTTGCCTCCAGATTGCAGTTAAACCAGCTCCTCTAAAGGTACATTTGAAATTAGCTTCACTTCTTCCGTTCCACTCATTCCTTTTATGAGCTCTGCCATTTTGTAGGAAACAACACAAGATGTTCATGCATGAAACATCTCTCAATGATAAACCACATTAAAGACAAAAACCCCAAAACCCAGAAGATAGCAGCCAAAAAAAAAAAAAAGGTGTTCAAATCGCAAGGTTGTCACGCTGCTCAGTAAAAAGGGGTGCACCTTAACCATATTGGGTGTGATTTTTCCCTCTCAGTGAGGTGAGAAAGACATTTGCTTTTCCCATCTTGGAAGCAAAACAAATAGAATAATTATTTCCTTTCCCAGCAAAGGCGAACGCAGCTGAACTTAACTCTGTGCTTTTTACTGGTGTGCCATAAACCAACACATTCCCTCACTGGCTGGCATTCGCAACAGACCACAAACACAGTACTACACCTGGCACCAAATCTGTGTTTCAGGTCAGAATGGAGACAGTCTGGTGACAAGGTGAAGGATGACTGTTCCTGTCCCAGAACCACTGTTGCTAGAACCACTGTAGAATAATTCCAGTTTAAGTCTTAGGAGGTCTTTTAATGAAAAATAAATGTTTCACTTGCTATGAAACCATTCTCCAAACGTAATTTAGGACCCCAGCATCAGGCTTCCTTGGTCTCCTTTTAAAGTTGCTGCGTGTCGCCGTATGTCTCAGAGCACAGCCGGTACCACGGGTGCTCGCTGCTTCTGAGAGCGGGGCTGAAACGCGTGGGCGCGGCATGACGTAAGGTCCGCGTCCACAGTGCACAAGTGATGGCCACATGTGAATAAACCCTGATGTCTGCTGCGCTTCCTAAAGAAAGAAAAAGCTTAGCCTAAAGATGGCAAAGAGCGAAATCTCCTCCGTACCGGGCCCGCCCCGTGCCACGGAGCCAGCGCGACCAGCGGCAGAGCAAACGCCCGTGCCTCCCGCAGCCGCGAGGTGCTGTGCGGTGCGCTGCCTCCCCGGCGCGGGAGCACACGCTTGTCCTTTGGATGCCGTGGAGCCATGCCAGCGGGTGTCTGCGGGGCGGGAAGCACGGGCGGATGTGCACGTATATGCGGTGCCTTTACAGAAAATAGGCCTGGGTGGGTGTTCAGGGGCCAGCGGGAAGGACGTGTTACCTCACCCATGCACATCTGCAATCCCCGCTCACAGATTTCTAGCAGAAAATGAAAAGAGGGTGAGACTCCGGGTGTGTGCATCTTATTAAGCACACTGTGCCCCTTCAAAAATATGGTTTAAATGGCAGGTGATTGTTTCCACGTTAAGGAAGGCTTAAGAATGACTGACAAGCTCTGCTTTTGCAGCTCTTACTTCTGCCAGTCAAATTACCGAGGACGAGAGTGAATAGCACATATTTAGAAAATGTATTTTTAAAGTTGGGCTTTGACTGAACAGTAACTTCGTGAGAAAGTGAAGCCTCCCCTTCCCAACTAGCTGTGACTGAAAGGCAGCAAATGAAACAGGAAATACATTTAAAAAAAAAAAAAAAGGAAAAAAGCGCATAATAAAGAAACAAAGCTACAAACCAAAAAGGCAGTTTTGCCAGATATGCTCCAGCACCCTACACCCTCTTCTCAGGCTTGGGATCAAAGCTGGGTGCTCATATCCAAGAGCTCTGATTAACCCTTTCCTCCCACCCTGGCTCTTCATCAGTCCCTTCCCTCTTCACCAGCTTTTGCTGCCAGGTGGCCTGGCCTTCCCTTATCGCGGCCTCAAAGGACTCCACAGTGTGGGGGACTGGAAAAACAAACCAAATTCTCCTCCCGAGCCAAGCAGGTAGGTCCCCAGGTGCCTGTCCTCATTACGGAGATTGCTTTGAGGGCTGGATCCAGCTGGCAAAGGTTTCTTATTAGGATGGCAAGGCTGAAAATGCGAAGCTGGAGAGAAACTATGTAGTTGTGGGGCAGAAGTGGCTTTGAGGTTAAAGAGGTGGTGGTAAGTTGGGTTTGGGGTTTTTTATTTTTATTTTAGCTTAGCGTTGTGGGATTCTGTTAGTCATGGAGGTGGCAGCACATTTTGGGTATGTTCAGGTTTGGATTTCCCTTCCATCTCCCCTGTTAAAGGAGCATTATAATCTTGCAAGTGCTAAATTTTTGACTAGTTCTAGCATAGACTTGGGACAGGAAAAAGCCTAGTTTAGGGCCGCTTGGATCTGAACCTTGTGCAATGTGTGGAAGCTGTGCTCCAGCTATTTTTCTGGTAAGTAAATGAGGCAACGCAGGGAGAGTGGGTAGAGCTCAGGCTCTGCTTACTTTTGTGCTAGTAAACAGCATAGCTCTGGCAGAGGAAAAAGGATTTAAAGTGTGAGCTGACATGTTGAAGCCCTGGGCAGCTTCTGACAGGATTTTCTCTCTTAGAAATATCACAGACAATGAGGAGGTGGTCAAGGACATGGACTCTGAACAGAGTAGATACCAACAGAGTACAAAGAAGAGAAAGAAATTAGATACAGGACAATTGCAGAAGCTTTAAGGGTCTCAGTCCTTGTGTTTCAGGTCTGTCAGCCTAGCAGAAGCTCTGTCTCACTTAACGTGGCTAGCCAGTCCCCTCCAGTCCCCTATGTGACAGCCAACCTGTGTAGTCGCTAAGGACCTTTGTCAAGAAGCACTTTATGTGGCCCGTTATAAGCTCTGCAGCGCTTCTACAACAGCACAGCACTTACTGGGAATTGCTGGGCCAGCTGGAGCGTGGTGTATGCAGCCACGTGCCTGCCCAGAAGCGGGTAAGGCGTGTGTTGGCGCATCCAAGGAAGCTTTCCTTGGAGTGCAACTCTGCTGTGACTGTTTCAGTGGCTTCTTTCCCCTGGACTTTGGGCACAGAAGGGAAGGTGTTCTGTGTAACTCAGCCAAAAATGGTCAAACTCTGCTCCACCTAAATTTCAAAGGGTCAATAGTTCTAACAGCTGCACTTACTGAGTGATAAATGGTGATACACACCAGCTGAGGTAGCTGTTACCTGTTAAGACAACATCCCTGTGCCTGTTGGCTCCTCTTGCCTCTTATCCTGCTCTTTGCACTGATGGCATCTGCCACATCCAGTGCTGGCTGGGCGCTGGCTGACTGCATGCGCTGGCCATCCCATCGCTTTTCAGTGACAAATTACTGTAGCTGCTGCTGGCTGCACGTGGCAGGTCAGTGGCATCACCTGGCTACAGGTGGGGAATAGCATTGCAGCTACTGTTTGCTAAAGAACATACCTGAGGAGACTTAAGGGAGGGAGAATCTCCCTGCCCAAGTGAAATAAGATCGGGGAATAACTAAAGGAATCTTCTAGTCCTTAGCTCTGCAGTCTAGTTCAGCTGAGGGCATAGGAAAGCTGGATGAACACAAATGAACTGCCAGCCTTTGAAGTGAGCCCACCTCATCCATCCCTATTTCCTTCCATTGCGGGGTGGTTGAAAACCTCCACGAAGAGAAATTACGATCATTGAGTCACTCCAATAGCTGCGATCCTGGCTGCCTGCCCCTGCCAGCCTGCGCACAACTTGTGTGCTAATGTTTGGATGTTAGTGGTGGGGAACGAATGTCAGGCTGTACTCTCTTCATGCACCATTGGGCTGTGCTTATGGTCGCTCTTGGCAGCGCCAAATGATTAAACAGATAAAACCATCAGTCTTTTTATTTCCAAACATTAACCTAACTGCTAATAAAGCACAGCCCGTGTCATCCTTATGGACTCCGCAGAGCTGAGTCACATTAAAAACAGGATCTCAGTGCTGGAAAAAGCCTCGTACTCCTTTCCTGTGCGGAGAGGCAATACCTCTCTGTGCGCAGAGCTTTGCTTTGGGCTGTAGCACAGAGCTGCGTGGGGAAGCTGGCTGGGCCGGGCTGCCAAGGAAAACAAGGAGCCTGTGACCCGCACAATTTGGCGAGGGCGCAGTGAGCTGCTGTGCTGGTCTCCTGGATGGATGGATGGCTGCATCCCTGCCCCTTCTCCTCTCCCTCCTAGTGCTCTGCAGGGATCTCCTGTCAGCCCCCCAGGGCGGGTGGGGAAGGCTTGTCAGGCCCCGAGGCAGAGGAAATGGAGGGACTCTTCCTCTCGGTGGACTTCACCCTTGGTGGCTGAAGATATTTTTCCCCAAACATCCCCAGGAAAACTGGAGGGGTTTTGTAAATTCATTATGTCACTGAGGAATCTGTTTAATCAGCTGCCTTTCCCTGGAGGCGCTTTATGCTTAATGAGAGACATGATGGAAGGAATCAAAATTGGTTTACGAGAGTTTAGCCTCACGCCCCCAACCGATGTATTCCTGAGCGTGCTGTAATTCAGCAATGAGGCAAATGGAGACGCTGAGCAGCTCTCACCGTCTGTGCGGGTCAGTGGCAGAGGCAGGACGTGAAGCTTTGAGCTCTGTATTGCGTCATTCCTGTCCTAGGTGTTATCACGATGAATAGCAGAAGTCTCCGTGTCACCAGGAGCCTGGTCTGTGCTCCTGGTACAACTTGGCAAGCACTCTTATCCCCCGGTGCGTTTTGCCAGTTACACAGCAAGGCATATCCTAAATAAGCTTATTTATATATGAATATACTAATTAAAAAAGCAGCCAGATGAGAAACACTGAATATAGGTGAGAGGGAACTTTGTGAATTAGATAAATAATGGGACCATGGAGCTGGAATATGGAGTAGTTTCAAAAACCACTGTAAAAAACCCACTGTGTGTAAAATTAACGTGGGATGAAAGGGCTCTTAGCTGTCTTCCCTGCTTGCTCCCTTTCCCCAGTTGCCCATGCTATGCCTTGTCCTTTCGATTAACTTGTACCCCGCTGCCCTAGCATGATGGGACAGGCTGATGCGGCGGCAGCTTTCCCACTGCCAAGCTATGTGTGTGGGTACGAGGTCCTTGGGAAACCTCACTCTGAAGGACTCTCTGTGGACCTGTGCTTGATGTTGGGCCCTTAGAAACACGTGAAGTATTTTATTACTGTAAAACCTTTCCCATGCCGGTATCTCATTATCCTTCACCTTTCAGCTTTTTATTTTTTTTTCCTGAGTAAATAAAGACTAAATTATTTGGAAGCGCATTTTCCTGCAGCATAATTGCTGTGATAGCAACAGCCGAGCGTTTTCCATAGAGCAGGGGAGCAACACGCTCTGCCAGGAGGGGAGGGTGGTTTGGTCCATCCTCTCAAGCAAAGGCTGCTGGAGGCAGCGCTGGCCGCAGAGGCGGGCTTTTTGCGGTGCTGCCCTGGGAGAGGAGCAGCACCCTTTGCCCCTCAAGCAATTATCACAGGGATAGCCAAAAGTTAAAGCCTTTGAACTCGCTGGCTGCTTTTTGACCTGCTCTGGGTCCCAGAAGTCTGAATGATGGGCTGTTCTAGATTATGAAGATGCTGTCCAGAATCACACCCCAGAGTCATGTTTATTGAAAGAAGTGCATTACAAGGATTAATCTATTAATTTACCTGCCAAAGCATGATAAGTAGAACTCCAAAGAGAAAAGACCTGAAACTGGTGGTTTATTGCTGATCATGTAGAGTTTATAACACACTTATGTGTAATTGTGCGTGTCTTGGATGTAGAGATTTTTGGTATGGCTAAGAAATTGTTAGTGTTAACTTTGTAAGATGTATAGCTTGGAAGAAAAAGCAGCCTTTTTTCACAAAAATGAGATGTAATGGGTAGTAAAGTAGATGTACATTCATTGCATTTATTCTACATTCAGCTGTTATAATTGATAGTCCATATAATGTACACATATGAGGTTTTTTAATATAAATATGGGTTTGTGAGAGTGCCACTTACCATCAGTCTGTAACACATTATTTAGAGATTATTTATGGGCTGTTGGTATCTTTCCCACTTTTTTTTTTTAAGTTTAAAAGGACTGAACACAATTTAGCGTGGAATTGATTTTTACATCAGTTGGTTTTACATGAAAGAATATTAGAGTATCAAAGAATTGCATTGTCATCTCTTGCTGTGAAGTTGCATTATGTCCTGTAGCCTCGGCTCAATTATTAATCCTTCAGGAGCGCACACTTAATTGTTCAGCAAACAACACAAGATGTGAAGAAATAATGCCCACAATGTGATTTATATCTCTTCAGGCAAAGACACCGAGAACTGGATCGTCTGCCTTTGCTTATTATGCTGCAGCACAGGAACGGCCACAAGATCTGCAAACTGTGCCCAGGTAGGGCACACGGAAAATACCTGCCCTGGAAACAAAAGGTACGTCTGCTCTGTCGCTCAGGCACGAGTCTGAATTGCTCTTCAAACTAAACGCGTGCGTGATGTATGAGCACACGCATCCCGTGGTGGACAGAACCTTTGAGGCTCTCAGCTTGTGTACGCTGGGCAGATGAAGGGCGGTGCGATCACCAAAGCCCAGCTTGGCTGCTGTACGCTCGCCGCAAGGGGCAGGGTGTGCAGCCAGTAAGTACAGTCTGACCCCAGCGGGATACAGGTACATTGGGCCAGGAGCACTTCGGGGGGAGAGCGAAGGGAGCGTGGGCAGAGAGAAGTGATTTTTATAGTCGGTGGGGTTTCCCACTATGAATTTACCTGGAGTAGTGAAGCCACGTGCCAACGCAAGCATCAGTTGACAGTTTTCTAGACAGTGACTAAATGCAGTGAAGAGCAGAATCTGCTACAAATAGGTTTTTAACAGCTCTCTCAGAGGAGAAAGGTTGCATCCAGTCCAACTCCAAGCTTGGGCATACCAGACTTTGAGTCTCCCCAAGATTTAAAGGTCAAGTAAAAAAACCTGGTGTGGGTAGATTGTGTGGCTCATTGTGGTTACAGCTCCTTGTGTCTTGCTCTCTGTCTTGAAGGACTAAGGGTGCAGATCTTCTGGTGCAGCCCACTGTGGAGGGTAGAACAAGTTCAGTCCATTTGTTCTCCTTCAGCCTCCAGAAACAGCTGAAGAGCAGAAACCTGGTCTCCACCATGTTCTGTGGGTGCGTGGGTCACTTTTTTAATGAGTTCAAACTCACAGTGTTTATTTTTCCTCCGACTCCACCGCACCCATTTCTCTTGCTGTTTCCCAAAGTAATTAATTTAAAAACAAACATGTTTTTAGCAAAAGGAAGTTAGAAGATAAATGCATTGGAAATAAGAGTGTTTTCTTTCCTTGTAAGTAAAACAGGCTCCTGCACGTGCCCTACACATTTCACAGGATCAAGGCTTTAATAATGTTGCCTGTTAGCGTTTTGCATTTGTGGCACTTAAACATGAAAGAAATGGCAAGTTAATTTGAATTTTTCCTTTCTGTGCCATTTTCCCCCCTGTTCCCCTATATTTCTCACCGCTTTCTTTTGTCAGAAAGAAAATCAGCACTTTCTATAGACCAAATTGAAATATCACTTGAGTATATGGAACGGTCTCCCTGGAGGACACTACTTGGGAAGTGCTGAGGCAATGGTAGCCTAGTTCAGCCAAGTTGCTAAGTGGTAGGGTCCTCACACACAGTATAGCTCAACTGCCTACAAGAGGGATCTTAAGTGCATTCACAAGTTCAAACCCTGTGTGCCATCTGCATGGCTTACAGCACCTACAACGCATGGCCACAGGTTACGTTCTGGAGGTCTCTGAAGGGAAAAGTCCAGGCACGCTCGCCACCTTAATGTGTGTCCGAGGTGGTTTGGGTGAGTCTGGCGTGGGCAGGCTCTGTTTCAGCCCACTAGCGTGTGCAGCAAGGCCTGCTCTGCCTTTCTAGAGGGTGCATGGCCCAAAGTTCCCACAAGATACACAGTGGAGTTAAAAGATGATGGTATAGAAGGAAGGTTGGAGGGGTGGATCACGGAACTTGCTACGTTCTTCGCCTCACAGTGCTTTCAGACATAACAAGGCCTAAAAACCCTTCCAGGCTCCTTACCTTGGTTTGGGAGAGCTTCTGAATCCCACTGAGAATCCTTTATGCTGATGATTTTGTTGACTCAATTGCTCAATTCCCAAATGTTACTGTTCTAATTTATCAAGCTGTGTGGTTATGAAGAAGCAGTGTAGTGAGGGCCTCGTGCTTAATGGGACTCAGGTGCACAACTGCACTGTACTTACGTTTCTAGGGGAAGCGAAAGCAGATAAACCTTTGCTTACAAAATGGTGGGGAAAACAGAAACTAAAAGCCGTGTGTAAATGTCTGGGAACAGCTGGCAGTGCACTTCAGGAAGGAAAGCACAGGGTGTTACACGATTCCTGTGCATGGTCATCTGTTGTACAAGCTACAAACCCTGTGGACCTTACGGACGTCTCTTTTGAGTTCTAAAATCCTGAAACTAATCTGAGTCATTTGCACAGCTAAACAGACCCAAGGTCTCTTAAGTAAATTGGAAATATCTATAATTCTGCAGGAAATTAGGGAACAGTTAGGTAGTCCCATAGCAGAGGAAGAAATAAAAAGGAGTTATAAAACCTCTGGTCTCTGGGAAAGCTCTGGGTGAAGATGACTTTCTAATAGAATTTTCTAAACCCTTTCAGTCTCACTTGGCTCCTGGCATATGGAAAAATTTTCATAAGGCCAAAGCAAGAGAGTTCCATTTCAGCATTAATTGTGATGTTGGGTTTCCTTAACTCTCTTTCCTAGAAAATAACTCACTGATGCACCATTTGCAATAATTAAATTACAGGCCAATTCTTTTGACTAATGTGACTCAGAAGACACAGGTTAAAATTCCATCTAGAAAACGTCTGAACAGTGTACCTTATGGACAAGAACTTAGCATATATCTCGAGGTTCACATTAATCAGAAAGCTGCTACAGAGTCTATAGGCCTGTTATTATAATTTGCTATTTTTAAAATTCTCTGAAGTAATCAGAAAATCAAGCAGCTCAACATCCCTAAAGAGAGCTGCTTCCCACCCACCAGCAGTGGCTGACTTCACTGTTGACATAAAAACCATGAAGATCTCAGTCTAGTGTTCTGCCATGTAATTGTATCCTTAATTTTGGCCTTGTTGAAAGTCTGCTGGAAAACTGAGCTCGTATGTCCTCATTAGAAGCAATTCATATGTAAATCATTTAAGATTTTTTTTTTTTAAACTTAAAGAAAGCAAGCATCTCTGTGACTCAAACATTCTGCAGGCTCGTGCTCCTCTTGTGGCTCCTGTGTGGCTGTGACTCCTGGCAAATCTGATGCAGAGTGAGAGCGTTGCTGGCCACGCTCTCGGCTTCTCTTGCCTTAGCTGCTGGAAAAAGCATCTGTCAAGAGACTTTACCTTTTGCCAACCTTGGTTTAGTCACTGGAAAGGATGTGAGATTAAACCATGCAATCTTCTACACGCCTGTGCCTGGCATACGCCCGTGGAAGGTGCTTCCTTCCCTTCAGTCAATAGTAACCATCTAGTTATCAATTTTTCTGCATATTGCAAGGCATAATTTTTGCTCTTTTATGCGCAAAAATAAGCTGAAGTGGCAGCTTAGCAGTAGTGGAATGACATCCTGGTGTTAAAATAGAATGACTTTGAAAAGACTCTAAATAAACAGCAGTCAGATGACTTCTCTGGACCTTTATCAATAAAACTGATGAAGAAGCATATGAGGTAACAACCAAGCGCTTGTCTAAGAGTACAACTTTGATAAAGTTTGGGCACCTATTTCTTTGGGGTATTTCTGGAGTTGGAAATGGAAGTTATCATAAGTATGCTATTGGAAGTGTTGACAGTGATTTGAAGGTGTAAAGGAATATCACGTCTTTACTGTGATTTCTGTGCTTTTGAGTTGGATGAGCTGAGTTCTTCACACTCTTAACTGTTCCTAAAATATAATGTCTGAGGTATTTGTCTCTAAGAAAGCTTAGTCTTTGTTGCTCATGAATAAATTTTGAAGTATTGCTGAACGTGTTCGGAGCTTCCCTTTGGCACCTTTTTGTTGTACATACGTAAAAATGTAGACAAGTGGGACTAGGTAGCAGATGATGAAATTCAGGTTGACTAAAAACCATTTGTCAAAATCCTCTATGTTTTTTCTTGTATAGCGAGTTCTACATGGAAAGGTAGCGGCGGTGGGGTGCAGGGGAAGGATAAATAAAGGTAGAGCCTGAGGTAATCTGGGAGGCAGGTAATTGTTTATTCATGAATTGTCCAGGTCTTTGGGAAAAATAATGATAATCAAAAGATCTTATACCTGCTAGGACTCTGACCTTGTGCCCAGAAAGTGTGTAAAAGCACAGCTGGCCTTGTCTGGGCTGGAAATCGGCTTTAAGACTAATGGTAAAGACTTTATTTCGAGTGAGTATTTAGCTTTAAAAAATGAATAGGGGCTGCACGTTCCAAATGTCATCTGTCAATTTAACAAATGGCAGCTATACACACACCTTAATGCCAGGCTGCTGTTTCATTAGGCTCCTTGTGGGTTATTCCCTCTTGGTAGCTGGTGTTATTCTAGCTGGAGCGAAAGGAGGGCAGAGGCGCCTCACCGCTGCTGCCCCTCGTTGCTTTCAGGGGGGCAGCAGGAGAGGAAAGAAGGTGCAAAATGAAAGAAATGCCGGATGAGATCAGTGGGGAGGCATGTTCCTCGATACAGCCAGGTTGAGCTTGGCACAGGACCAGGAGATGCATAGATAATCTTGGAGTTAGGTTTGTATCCACAGCCTCGGTGCTCGGCCAAGTGCTGATGGCAGCTGAACAGCACTGCCTGATGGTGGTCTGAAACCTGCAATGAAGAGGCAGGTGGCTCTGCAGCTCTGCCACAGGGTATAAAGGAAGATTAAAGACTCGCCCTACCTTGATTAAGACCTGCAGGAACGAACTGAATAGACTTTCAGTACAATATGAAGTGAGTGCTGAGGAAACAGCCACAGCTCAGGGTCCAGGTAAAGATGGGAAAGAGTCTGAGGCACTCTGCTTTGCCCAGCCTCAACCCACTGCAACGCCTAACTGCCCTCTGCAGCGCTGCAAGGACTCCGTAGATCTGTAGGTAAATCCAGAGGTTGAACCTCCCGGAGCTGCAGTCCACATTGAGGTTGCCAGGTCTTCCCTGTGGTGGAAATGCCACTGAAGTGTCCTACACTGCAACAAAATCTTAATCACTTACAACCGTGGCTGAGAGCTTTCAGGCATCCCTGTTGTCACTGGCAGCTTGAGCATCCTGACAGAGCTCCCTGGTGGGATCAGCACGTTTAAATATTAAAAAGTGCGCTGAACAGGTATAGTTTTGAATGATTCATTCAGGCTGCTGCCAATACAAGTGCTTTCCAGCATGACTGGAAAGAAGTTGCAGAGGGTAAAAAAAAGAAGAAAGCAAGTTTTTGCTGTCTTTTGACTTAGTTTGCTTGTACCAAGGCACTCAGGGGAGTTCATACTGGGATTTGTAAACCACAGGTAACGTGAACTCCCCCTGTCCCAGAGCCCCCCCCTTTCTCTAGGAAGCCGCATCTCCTCAGGAGGGTCTCCCTACTCGAGGGCGAGGGGCTCAGTAAATGAGCTGCTGTATTCAGCACCTCGCAGGGAGGCTTTCGGGAAGGGAAAGCTGTGTGGGGTCCTCACGAAGTGCTGGCACACGCACGGACGTGTCCGTGCAGAGGCAGTGGAGGGGGTCTGCTGGGGAGTCAGGAGCAGAGCTTACCACAAGTCCAGTCTCCTGCCACCTCTTTTCCTACTCAAACCAACCAAGAGACACATTTGTCCAGATTTTGACCAAGAAAAGCAAGGTTTGCAGGGAGATGGTATATACAAACATGTACTTATTTTTGTTTTCCTTCCATTAGATGCATGGAAAAAGCTGGTAAGCTTTTGAACTTGGTGTCCTTATGTCTGGTTGGTGAAAAGCTTGCCTGTTTTTTTCCCACTGTATCATTTGGCTTAATAAAAGGTGTTGCCTCTCCCTACAAACCTTGTTTCTCTTGCACGATATGGCTGCACAGATAATGGCAGTTGTTTATACCCTCCCAAATTGATGTGACTTTAATGGCTACCTCTCAGACTTCAAAAGAGAAAGTAGGAATCAAAGTCGTGGGGACTGTCAATTTTTATTACGCTACCTCCTTGCACATAGAGAAAGCTCGGAAGGTGAGAGAAGTGCCGCGATAAACCTTCCCCCTGTATGTAAATGTGAAATCCTGACCCCACAAAAATCAGTGGCTGGGCAGTTTCCCCTGCAAGAGCACTACAGTCTGAGTCACTTCTTAATTTCAGAAGCTTCTCCTGCTTTATCCAGCAACGCAGGCAGCCCCCACAAGTGCCGCAGCAGCTGAGGCTGGTGAGTGTGACCGTGGCTGAGGTCAGTGCATCGCCAGACAGCAGCAACGAGCCCAAGTCACAGCCCCTGGGAAGGACAGAGTTAATTATATCATGCTAAATGTTCAGGTCTGCAGAGACCTTCATCTTATTTTATCCCCCCTCCCCACCCTCCCTCATTTTTTTGGTTATTCAGTTAGATTTTCTAAAAGACAAAAGGAAGGCACCATGTGAAAACATCACTATGGAAACATCACGGGCTCACTTGCACTTGCCTGCCAAGCGACTACCTAACTGAAGTTTTACATCCTATTGGATCACTGTTGGCCATCTGCTCTCCTTCAAACTTCCCTGAATTCCTTATTCCCCTGAAAAGTTCATTTTTAGAAAAGAGGGAGGAGGAGGCCAGGGGAGAATCCGGCATTCTTGGCTAGCGCAGAGCTATTGTGAAAAAGGAAGATAAACTCACTGTGGGGCAGCCCCTTAAAAAGACAAAGATCCATGTTTTGCAAAGTAATTTCATAGAAAACACCCTGTTTCTAGATGCACCTTAATGATAAGAGTGTGTCTTGGCAGCCACAAGGCAAAACAAACAAACAGCTGCTTCTGGTGCTCACACTAATTGTCTTCCTCTCCCCTTCTCTCATTTAGTGTCAAACGTATTTTCTTCTAAAACATAAGTTACTGCCTACACTGGAGTTGTTGGCTGCAGGCTCCTCAGCCTTGCTCCAAATCAAACACAGAAACAGATTTCCTGCCAAGCACCGGGGAAGCTTGAAGAGTTTAGTTTTTAAAAATATAATCTTTTTATCAGTGCCCTGAGCCTGCCAAAGGTAATTATGGGCCACGGTGCATTTACATTAATGCATAGGACCTACAGACATTTCAAAAGCTTAATGGAGAAACTCAATAGATGTACATATCGAAAAATAAATTAATTAAACTGTCACGTAAAGATATCACTTAATTTCGCAGAGCGGAAGGCGCTCTTAATGGGAATGGAATGGATCAGTGAGCATTTCAAAACCCAAAGCTATAATTTAAATTCCGGCTCTCCTCTAGTGTGCAAGTCACAAGACATATTTATTATAGCCTTGGATTGTCAATTGTAATTGGTTTAGCAGAGACAAAGCCGCGCTGTTTTGCTTCCTTGCCCTCCTAGCTGGTCGATATATTTTGATGTCAGACTATTGACAAGCAAACTGAAGGCTGAAATAAAATCATGTTTGCCTGTGATGAACTGGCAAAAATACAGTCCAAGGTAAATGTAACGCTGACGTATTTATTTATCAAGCAGCAAGGGAAAAAGGGTGATGTGAAGCATTTAAACTTCTTTAAATAAACCAGTTGAATGTATTTACTGCTGCTCTTGAGGCCTGCTATGGGGCAACACAGCCACAAATAGATAAAAATAAGTGAAAAGCACTGTGAAAACAAATAGCGTAATTTATGAGCTGCTGCTCTGCGACTTCCAGGTGGGACTAACAATAAAAAGTTGTTGCTCTTGACACTCTTTCAGGGTAGAGCCAAAGCCTGAGATCGAGGTCCCCAGCAAGCAGGCTGCAACACTTCTTCCAGGCTGTGCAACCCATCAGCTCTTGGTTTGCGGGGTGCCTCCGGCGTGGTTTGCTGCAGGATTTGATGTGGTAGCAGCAGTTACAAACCAAGGCTAGGCGTCCACTGTCACGAGCAACCGTCTCCTCCTCGCTGAATAAGCGTTCCAAGAACGGTTCAATTCTTCCTTCTGTATTCTCAAACTTTCTTTCTTGAGAAGTTAATTTTCAGATCTGGAGCACTGAAACCAGTCAGCTCGCTGGGTTGTAACCATCCTGGCTGCCCCCTGCTCTCTTACAGCTCCTGTGCTGGGCTTAGCCTTGGAGATCTTTCTCCAAGCCTGAGCCTGAAGTGCTCAGGTTTGTGAATCTGACTCTAAACAGCGCTGACAAACTCAAAGCTTGTGGTTCGGAAGAGCTGCAGCACCTCAGACAAGGACGGCTGCCCCAGGCACACCTCCGAGGGCAGGGGCGAGCGTGGCCAACAGGACCAGCCCCAGCGGGCTCGGGCTGCCAGAGCTGCTGCTGCCTGGGGGGAGGGAGGAGACAGCCACCCACGTGTACCAGTTGTCGAGATGGCACGCCATGGCTCTGATGAGTGCGCTGTCCTCAAACACAGGTTCATTTCTCTCTTTTTATAAAAATACCTGCAGATTTGTTCTTACATAAGTAATAAGATTTTAGGGAGAATGGCCAACATTTCTGCTTTCAGTGTAATCTTTTAGCAGTTTGCTCCCCATACTAATTATTATACTAAAAAAAAAACCCACACAAAAAAACCCACAACCCCACTCATCCAACGTGCCTCTTCATAGTAAACTGGGATTTTTGCTCACTCATTACACTAAATAGTAAACAGAAGCATCTTTATAACCTTTTGTTAATAGTTGTTAGCTTGCTATGCTATTCCTCTTTCATGCCCCCTTTCTAAGGTGCACGTTACTACCCTCGATCACTCTTACGAGAAGTGTTTATTTTTGTCACCCTCTTCAGTCTCCTTTGGCTCTGAGCAGGACTTAAACTGTTCTCTAAGTGACAGGGCTACCGCTGACTGCTGGTACAGAGTATTTCTGTTCCACTTTTAAGGACTGCAGAACTGGACACAGCTTAAAGTGCGTTTTGTCCTACTACCAGTAATCTTTCTACCTACTTACATGGCTCCTACTGTCACGCTATCCAAATGCTAACAACGTTCTTTGGAAGAAGGCAGTGGGAAGGAAAGCGTTCTTAGCCACTCTGCAGAGGAACAGGCGGGGAGAGATTTAGGTCCTGGTGTAAAATAATGCGTACGCTCCCATTCCTACTACTGTCACGGATGTCAGTGACAAGCCAGAAGTCAAACATCTTCCTTTAATTTGGGCTTCAGTGACTTCCTCGAGGTGTAAGAAAATTACGGTCCAGTTGAGAACTGAACGTGTGTATCCGTGTAGATAAACAGCTACCTTGTATCACCTAATACCACAACCACAGGCGCGACTGTTTCTTTCCAATAAAGCCAGTGAAGTCACTAAAAATGGTCTTTTCCTAAACAGCTTTTCCAGCTCAGCTGTCTGGTCCGTGAGCCCTCGCAACTCCAAAGCTGATGAAATCTACACACACCGTCATAACTTCTACCCAAAGAACAGGCCAGGTCACAGGCGTCAGGTAAAGGAATACTGTTCTATACTCTGAAAATAGCTCTTATGGTGAAAACCCTCCTTTCCCTTGTCACTTTGTAAGCAATAAGTAAATACACAAAATACACACTCTAAGCTATTAAGAGCAATGGTGACAAATGAATGCTTTTAATGCTTTTTAAAAAACACTTTTGAGAGTATTTATTTGAAATATCTAAAAGGCTTAATTGTGTTCAGTTTTTATAGTCACAGAATTCTAATCACTCTTTTACATAAAAAAAGTTCAGCCATTTCTCACATTTCTGAGTATCAGCCAAAAAAAGGCCAAACAGCTTCATGCTGAAGACAAGTATCCACTAAGAGGTATACAACCGCGATTGAACTGTACTTGGATTCTTAATTCATTAGTGGAACTGTAAGGCCCTCTTCTGGATTATACATTACTGCATGGGCAAGCAAAGTGCATGGAAATGACAAAGCCAAGCAATGCTACGAAAAAATAAAGATCTCAAAGATATTTTCTTTATACCAATTTCATTTCCTGGTTTTCACATGTATCTGCCCGTCTCAGCTACTATAATTTAGTAACTAGAGAATCTGCTAAGAAGTTGTTCTAAACAACAAAGCATTCCTTATGCTAATATTCACAAGAGGAGTGGACAGTCTTAGGAGAGTCATGGAGAGTTTCTCCACAACTTTGTAGGAAGACACCGTGCAGCCAAGTGATGCTTGTTTACACTTATTAGCAGTAAGCATACACAAACTGAGATTCTGCATATATACCAGTCTGCGTGTGTATGTGGCTTTCAGAAGTTATGTCTGAAAATTTGGCTTATGCTAGAAGGGGGGTAAAAAAAAAAGAACAAGTACAGGGGTCTTACTGTAAATCTTCAAGGATTGTACAATTCCTTATATGTATTTTGATTAAATGTACACACAAGGAGTGCGAAGGTCTTACAAACGGAACCTTCCAAGTGATTTACTTGGATTTGCCTAAATGAACATTTACTATTGAAAAGATGCTTCTCCCCAGACAGAAGGAAAGAAAATATTCTAGAGCGTGCTGTACAGAATGGCAGCATTTTAATGCATCCATCTGGCTGTAAATAAGTGAGCTCGAACCACAAGTTTTCCTCTTTTTAGAAAGAGCCACTTACTCTTCTGCTTGGTCATGTATGACAACAAGAAATCATGCTGAGAAACGCAGAAACATGTAGTATCCTATTAGTAAAAACTCTGTACATGTCACTAGACATAGCTGAATTGGACTGTACACTTTAAAAAAGAAGGATGCTGAAGAAACCTTCATGTTTAGTTTTTTGGTACATTTCTGTCTCTCGTCAGTGTAGGGCTAAGTACGATGGTCCTTTTTCCGTACTTTTGATTTTGGTGCTGCCAAGAAGAAACAGAAAGGGAGAAAAAAGATCAGGAGTGAGTTACAGTAACACCAGTGCCAGCATTCTTTTAAATTAGGTTGGGATCAAAATGGATCCATTAACGTGAAACCTACCATTGGGATTTTCTTGTCTGTAGAAAGCTTTTAACATTTCCACTGATTCTTTGGCACGGTAACCAGAAATGCACTGTCCAAATGAGAAGGATGTTCATGAGCGCGTCTGAGAATAACTCATTCTATGCTTCACAATAATGCCTTAAGTACCGAGTAACTGTAAGCAACTGTACTGTCTATTCCACTAATTGAACATGTACCTTTAACTATTTGGGGGTAAGAAAATCTTCTTTCCAGGTTGAATACCTAAAACATTTGGAAAGTACTATGTTGAGGCTTAGTATTTCCCTAATAACACAAAGTTAGGAAAAACAAATTTTCCTAGTAACTTCATAAAATTTTTATGCAATCTCTGATTTCTTTCTTACCAATGTGTTTCCAACTCACTGCATATACTCTTCAAGCACTTGGAAATGTAAGACAAGTACACCTAGGTATTCATAGATAAGATTCCTACCAGAAAACATACATCCACACACCTACTCTTTATTCCTAACAGTCACCTCTCAGACCTTTTTGGTCCTTCCAAATAATTTTTCCAGGCCATGAACATTAAAGACAAAGAGTTTATGTCACTAACACTAAACTCGTCTCCACCCATACTAGAAAATAATCACTTTCACCTATACATCCCACTGCAGTTGCCTGCAGAAACAAAGGATTTGTTTGCAAGAATCATCTTCTTCCTTTCTTCTGAACACATAGAAAAACTAAATACCACGTACCGACATTAGCAAATTAACATTCTTCCAGTACTGACTATCCAAATTAATTAACAGAATCACAGAATCATAGAATATTCAGACGTTAGTCTCACAAACATCCCGGCAGAAAGACGCTTAATATGTTTACACCGGGCTGCCAAACAGTATCGTCTTGCTGACTGAAATCCCTCCTGAGCTTTCAGCCTTTACTGCTTATTTACAATGCTGATAGAAATTACTTTTTTTTACATTCATTAAATTATAAATGTTAAATGTGGAAAAGAACTCTAAGAACCCAAATCAGTATCCCTGTATATGGCAGGATCATCTACAACTGTGTGCAACAGAATAAATGCTATCAATGCTCTCTATCTATATGAATGTATAGGTATATAGGTATACTAGTACAATGCTGTAAAACATCTAGGTTTATGTATATTATACCTCCACTGAAGGCTTGCCCAGCTCTTCTTAAATGACAAAGATGCCTCATTCTCCCCAGACACTCTGTTCCATTCCTTCAGTATCCTCACTGTTCAGAAAGTTTCCTGGTATCTAAACTAAATCTCCTCTGCTACTTTTGCAATCCATATTTATTTTCAGATGTGAACTATACGAAGCAGGTCTAAGCTAATGCCTTTTACCTCATATATGGAAAGCCTGTGAGCAAAAATACAGTAATTTCCAGTGGCTCAGCTAAAACCAGTAACTTAGTAAGCTGCTGTTACTTGATCCTTATTGATAATGTGCTTGTACATTCTTAAGTTTAATTTTTCCCTGATCTCTTCCTGCAGCATACTTACTGTTCTAAGTATTACACGTCTTTTAGATATATCTTGTTCCTTATCTTGTATAATTCTTTCTTTTCCTCTTTGATGCATCCTTTAAAAATACATCAAGACTGTCATCAGCCTTTTCCTCAATTTTCTTTAATTTAAGGACTTTTTTTTTTAAACATTATTTTCTTGTAAAGTCAAGTTTACTCGACTTCTGATCGTCTTTCAACTGAGTTTTCTTAAACTGACGCATAACATTCTCAAAGCAAGGTAACAAAGCTGGGCACAGTACCCTAGCTGAAAAACAAAGGAAAACGACTTATAGCTTACTTCAAATGGTTCTCCTGTGTCTACCATATCATCAGATGAGATGCTCAAAACTGAACCACAGCCTCCAAATCGCTCATTTCGACAGCCATACACGACCCGTGGAATTTATGTGAATGAGTTAAGGTATTAAGTTAAAGTAAAAAGCAAGCAGGAAGTAGCGTAGCCTGATTTAAGTAATCATTAAATTTCACTAAAACGTGCTTGTACTTTTTAAACTAAATTAGCTTGCACTACAATTCTTCCCTCATAAAATCAAAACTTACATCTGAGTAATGCAAGATGTATTACTGAGGACGCACATCCAGCCTTCCTCAGAAAAGCAGCAGCATGAATCCCAAAGCCATGGTTTACTGATTGTTACAACGTTGACAGCTGAATGCTGAACTGAAATTAGCTCATTTTACATGATAACAGATATCTCTAAAATGTATTTTTACATCTCTAAGGGAAATCTTTGTCATGATTGCACCATTTCTCTTTCATTCCTGAGTCTCTCACTATTTACCATGCAGTAAACGGAGGTGGGTGCAGCCTCTTGAACCATAAGAGGGTACCTCCATTGGCTTTGCCTGACAGTGTCAGGCCCTTCTCTGTGGACTCATTGCCAAAAGAGTAACATCTTGACATCTGGTTTCTCAGCACGAATAAGCATGAAAGGATACTCATCAAGCGCACGGCAGCTGCACACATGATACAAGGCTCTACAGTTACGTACAATACCGAGTGTGCAAACACTTCTGTATAATCTTTGTCGTGTTGCTTGCACCAGTCAAGGACCTGATCGATTGCGACCATTTCTGCGTGTCGAGTAGCCTAGGAGAGAAAAATAAACATTTTCTTAAAGTTTGCATTGATTCACATCTTTGAGCTTCTCCCTTGTACAGATACAAATGAAACAAAATACAGCATCATAAAATAGTTCTTTCAAGTCAAAGGCGTGATGGCCTGATATCTAATTTATTAACAACGCAATTATTTTCACTTCTGTTAAAGAAGTAATGTAATGCTTTCTTGAGAAGTCTCCTTTTAGTACAGCTCTCTGCTGGCTCAAGTTGGATAAGAAATTTCAGTGACAGGTATGGCACAAAAACCTGAACAGAAAAGAAGTAGCGTTGACTTCACTTGCAGAGAGACAAAAACAATCCGGAATGTCCCAGTATTGCTCTGGAATGTCTGCAGCAGTGTTTTGCTAATCAAATGTCACAGAAAAAACATCACAAAGTACTAGCTATGAAAGGACTCTCCAGTTACAAAGCCCGATGCTTACTTGAATTAAGGCTGTTAGTATTTTCCTTCTTTTTAATCTACGCTGAAAAAAGGATGGGTTTGACACAGGCATTAGACTAGGACTTCCTCAATCCAAACTACACTTCTACCTCTGCTACATATGTCTTTGTGTCATCTTAGGTAACTTCCTCTCAATACACAAACTTGGGTTAACATTTTAGCACTATGAAGATCTGTGGTGATACCTGTGAGATGCTCTACGTGGCAAATGACTCATGTATAAATAAGTCAGTGGCAAGTTTAATACTGTTTGAAAATGTTTTCAAATTCCTACAGAGATCTACTTTGTCTATGCAGGCATTAGCAAGTAGCGCAGTGGAAGAGGAGTGTATCTGTGGAGCAAAACAGTGCTGCGCAGTCAACACCAGTTCAGGGGAGTTCACACTGGCCTAGCTCCAGTTTTGTCTGATTGGGGAGTATATTCCCAGCAGCAGCTGGGGTGCATTAAGTATGCTCCCTGAGTGCATCTTTTCTGTATAGTTTCATCCAAAAGGAAGACAGTTTGCCATCTCTGAGACACAAACCAAGCATGGTAAGCATGTTGCCGTCAAAGTTCCTCACCTGAACAAATTAGATCGCCAACAGCTGAAGTCTCAGTACATACACCTGATGGAGACACAAAGCACAACACCCTCCAGCAGAACGGTGCCTCCGAACTACTACAGCTACCCTAACTCAAAAGCACAAGTTGTGGCTCTTCTGGTTTTGCATCCCCCAGATCAGAAGAGACATGAATATCACATTGGCCTTTTGACTCCTGAGCACAAACTGAAAACATATAAGCAATAAGCCGTCGTTACCGGAGGAAAACATGCCTCTAGACCCTGCTCTACGCTGAGTACACCAAGTATCTTTTAGGCCTCTGCTGATCTTGGGAGTACAAGTTCAGAAAAGCCACGCAGCTGCTCTAAGTCATATTGGCTTCTGCAGTAATAGAAGACAGCTACTCAAGAGATTACAGTAATACAGAGTATTACTAGATCCCAGTGCATCCACATGTTAAGTAATACATACTGGTTTGATCATTCGACCTCATGAAGACAGGGGAACACCAGGCCAAATTCACCACAGGGTGAGAAAGGATTATTCAAGTTACAGAACAGTCTCCACACAGAGACTAACTAGACTGCAGCTCTTAATCCACCAGATAGTCATTAGTTTTCCAAGTCAAGATGACTACGGTAGACATCTACAAAAAAATCAAGAAAAATGTGGAAAAGCAAACAGCAAATCGAGATTTGTTATTTCTCATAACAAGCTGGCACCCAATGAAATTAGCAGGCAGCAGATTTAAAACAAACAAAAGGAAGTACTCTTTCTCAAAGCACGTAATTAAATTGCGGGATTCATTGCCACAGGATGCTATGGAAGCCAAAACCATAAATGAGTTCAAAAAAAGGTTTAGACAAATTCATGGAGGATATGTGCACAGACAGCTATCAGAAACAATGATCCAGATACAGTCTTGCACTCTGGCAGTCCCTAAGCTGTTCACTTTCACAAGTGGAAAGGAGATGCAAGGGGAAGATTTACATTACTCCTGTTTCTCAGACTCCTTCCCTTAAGCATCTGCTACAGGTCCCTCTTAAGGACAAGACATGGCGGGAAACTGACCTTCTGGTTCTGTCTTAGGATTTTATCTTGTGTTGTGCTATGACAGATGGTCTTTTTTAATGACTTGCTGTGTGTAAAATAACATACAAAGATGATGATTTTCATTTTGAGTCACTGACTCAATTCACAAGCTTCTATAAGCCCCTACTGTTTTCTAACTTGCTCAATCTTACATGTTATTTTAAAGCCAAGAAAACAAAAGCAGGTAACAGTAGCAAGGAAAAAAGAGAATTTTAGAGAGTGACAAATGGTGTTTCAAGGAGAAATTATTTGAAACTGACATCAGTGGGGGAAAATCCTTGACAAAGCCTTAAAATAGTGCCCCAAAATGTGGCAAAAGTTTTATAGACAAATAAAAAAGATCATCCATGCTCTGAAAAGCTTACCTTCTAAGTCTTAGACAAGAATTAACAACTGAAAGTAAAAGGGGGAAAAGCTCAAAGTTCTATATTATCTTGTGGCTTCATTAGTAATTTAAGAGTGCAAAAATTACTTAATTTTCAATTATCACATACTGCACTTGCACAACGATCTGGGCAAAGACATGTGCTACAACGACCCAACAGGAGATAACAAAGAGAAGTCTGCACATATCAACAAAGGACCTAAAGGAAGCGAATGATTGCATCACACATGGGAATAAAAATGCCAAAAAAAAAAAAAAAAGGTGTTATGGGTCACAAATGTTATAAAGACGAGAATTTTCAGGTTGGTCTGAGACAAGCCTGTGAGCAAGCAAGTGTGGGAGCTGCCAGAGGGAACACAGTACTGGCACACGCTTGTGAAAGTATTGCCAAGCTGCTTTCTGAGATGTCTTACACAGACATCTGTTGCACTACTGCCCAATGAATAAAAGAAATGACATGCCTAACTATTTTGAAATGTTGATGCCACAGCTGTGCTCCTAAAAAAAATAAACCAAACACAGCTGCATACAAACTCCCTTCATCTGACACCAACCTTGTGCAGAAGAATGTGATCATGATCAATAACTTTGCAAATAACTTCCAGCGAGTAAGCAGCAGTGTCTGTGACATCAATGTGTTCTGCTATGGACACGTGGGGCAGAAACAGAGTACGCAGGGTGACAGGAGACAGACTGAAAAAATCCAAGAGCTTTCAGCAACTGATTTTTTTTTTTTCTTCCCAAAATGAGCCGCACGGAACAGAATGAAAGACCGTAAAGACACTGCCTGCTCCTAACTCCTGTCAGTTATATCAGAGGATATAGGGACTTACTTAGAGAGAAGATGGAATTTATTTCATACAAAGCCTAGTGGCAAATTGATTCCCAAGCAAGGGCAGAATTGTAGGGAAGCCATGCAGATCTAACTGGATAGACAATCATCTATCAAGTGGGAAGAAAGTTTTCAAGGAGTGAAAAAAGTCAGTGTATTATAAAGCTACATTTTGGAGGTTAGAAAGCAAATGCTAAGGGAAGAAATGCCAAATGTCAACTTTGCAAAACAAATTACATAAAATGTAAAAATGTCTTGAGATGAAATATGTGAAAAAGGAGTTTGAACTGCTACAGTGACCTTGAGATGAGGCTCAAATATAATTACAGTGCTACTCCAAAACAAAATTAACATTCTGCCTTTTCAATAAAAACGACGCAGAGAACGTGGTCAAAAGGTAGAATAAGAGTATGAAAGCAGAAATTACAGGGCATGAGATACAGAATTAGGATGTTAAAATGATGAAATTGCCTAGGGTATGGAA
Organism: Psophia crepitans; assembly: GCA_013399095.1. Lineage (NCBI taxonomy): Eukaryota > Metazoa > Chordata > Aves > Gruiformes > Psophiidae > Psophia > Psophia crepitans. The sequence goes on from VWZZ01000028.1 coordinate 187,751, forward strand.
GAGGGATGAGGGGCAAAAAACCCCAAGTTGATAGATCACCTCCACCAGAAAAATACTGAAGAACTTGTGCATGAGGCTGCCAACCTCATGGCAATGCTTTTCAGACACCAAGACAGAGGATCACATGACTGAAACCTGTCAGAGCAAAGAGAGTCACTGTAACGAAAGACAGGAAGGACGTACAATCCTGACACCTACCGATCCAGGATAGTCTCAACAGCAAAACAGGCAAAGTAGCAAACCTTGAAGGTAATATTATAAGGACTAGTCTATAAAAGGAAAATGAAACAAAATGGATTTACATAAGATAGTTGACACTAAACTAACCCAGTGACTTTCTTTGACAAATGTTTTTTTTAGGCAAGAGAAACACCAGTCTCAGCTCTCTGGACTTCTCCAACACAGCGCAACACAACACGTGAAATTATTGCTGGTCTAGGGAAAGCAGCATAGCACAAGAAACATAAAGTGAGCAAGCAAAGAAGATAAGTTGCATTGAAAGGGGAAATATTTGTCCAGGGGGAACTAATTAGCAAAGATGCTCAAGGATCACTTGGCTTAAATGTGACATTGGCATTAACTGGAGAAACACTGACAGAAAACAGCTAATGATTTGATGTCTCTCATGTGATGAAAGACCTCATCAGAAGAGACAGGGTCAGAGTGTCACTCAACAGGTGGATGGCCTTATAGATGGGAGTAAAAAATGAACACAACAAATGAAGAATAACAGAACAGCATAAAAGACCAAGGAAGCTCCAGAAAAGATGGCTGGACTTACTTCGACAGAGAACGTGAAGAATTATTGTTATCAAACGACATACAAGAGAAAGTCTATCTGGAATAAAGTATACAGGTCTGGTTAAGTGAATTCAAGAATGATGAATCAAAGCTGGATGTACAGAAGAATTATTAGAATGAGCACACACAGAAAGCCAATCTTCTGAGAGGAAATTAAGCAGCTGGGTAAAGAAAACAGGGAAAAACAAAAGCCAAAATGAAACATGACTTTAAATACATCTAAGCTATGTAAAATAAAGGACAATGCTGGCATAAGAGCAGAGAGATAGAAACTGACCACAGAAAGTTTAAAAGAGGAAATCAGGTGTTTTCTAGCCATCTGAGGAATGATGTTCTGGAGAAGTCCTCCAATGAGAGGTGGGACAAGAAATTACTTTTAAAACGGACCTTGACAAATTTACAATGTCTGCTGGAACTCAATGGTTCAAGAGGGTTTTTTTTTTCCCCCAGGATCATTCCTGAATAATTCCAGAAACCATTAGGAGAAAACTGAAAACAATTTCCTGCATTCACATTTCCCAGCAAGTGCCTCTTTCAAGCTCACATTTTCTTTTAGACTATATGGAGCAATTAAGTATCCGATACAACATTTTAGAAGCAGTGAGTACCCAGCATTTCCAATCACTATAATACAAGCATTTATGAAAATTAAGCCACAGAAGATTTGAAACTTGAGCTAAACAGAAACTGAAAAAAGATCTGGCTTTCAAAGATATTAACAGTTTACTGTTTCCAAAATGCGGCCACATTTTTTATATCAGGCTACGTGGATTTAGGCACGTACCTTCAGACAACTCTGATGTTAACAACAAAAAAGTCTGAAAGCTTCCCTAATATTTTTAAGTCGATTCTGATTTTGTTACCAGTCTCATCAGCTATGTTCTGCCTGTTTATTAACACGATTTTTTACTCAACATTGATATCTCTGGCGCAATTTTCCCAAGAAGCTCTGCTATCCCAAAGTGTTTACACGGATTTAACCTGAAACACCTAGCTTCTCCTCTGTCTGGCTTTCCTGAGTTGTATTAGAATGATCTTAATACATTACGGATTGCCCCGCAGCACAAATTCGTATAATGATTCACCTTTACTGCTACATTTTTTATCTTAAAAGACCCCCTTTTATTATATTTTCCTATTTGAGACTTCTAATATAAATTACAGCCAAATTCTGCAATCGGATTTATTTATACAAAACTTCCAGTTGCACAAAATCCCTGTGGGCTTTAATGGGTCTCAAAGCATGTGTAAGATCTAATTTGATGGCTAAAATAGCAATCATCAGGTCTCAAATTTACGGGCAGTATTTTTTAGAAAGAACAATTTTGTCAAAGGGAGAATTTCTGTAAACTAGACGTGTGATTTTGTTACCCTACATATTCTGTAACTCTACACAACTCCCCAACTCCTTGTCTTCCCTCTGCCTCTTCCAAAATGAGACTATTACTTATTTATTCCTTTACTTGTACGGCACTTTTCCTAGCAGAGCAAGAGCGCTAGATTTCCAATTTGCATTTCATCCCTTTTCAGCCAGCCTTGTCACATAACATGAAAATGCCGGCTTGCTAACAACGTGAACTGTCTCCGGTGTGTCCACGGTGAGAATCTCACCAGCAAGGCTGCACAGGTCGCTCCTGTCTCCCCCTGAGCCCGCAGGTGACTTCGAAGGCCTCCCGGGAGCACGCCTGGCACCTGAACCCCTTCCAGGGACGGCCGCCTCCAGCCTACACCACGGCTTTACGATCCTCCTCGCTTTCTACTCCGTTCCCCTCGCAACCGACACCCGCTCCCCTCCTCACCGCGGCCGGGTGCCGCTGCCCCCCGCCCGGGCTGGGGCGGCCGGGCCGCGCCCTGACACACGCCGGTGTCGCCGCAGCCAGGCGGCAAAAGCGGCCTCG
>VWZZ01000028.1:191106-202145 GCA_013399095.1 Psophia crepitans
CGCGGGCGGGGCCGCTGCTACCGCCCCTTCCGCCGACGTGGGGAGGCGAGGGGCGGCCGGGCCGGGCCGGGCGCGCAGGATGCTTCGGTCCCTCTGGAGTTTCCTCAAGCGGCACAAGAAGAAATGTCTCGTCCTCGGCACCTTCCTCGGCGGTGAGTACCCGGCCCCTGGGCCGAGGAGGGCGGCGGTGATAAGGCTCGGCGCGGAGCTGGCCTCGCCGCGGGGCCTCGCCGCTGAAGTGCTCCCTGTTCCCGCTGGGGAGGGCCCCGCGGTGCCGGTGCTCGGCCGCTGAGCCCGACGAGCCCCCGGTAGTCAGGCGGGTTCCCGACGGGCAGGAAAGCTCGTGTGTCGCTGGGCGAGCCCGATGCCGGCCGCTGGTGGGGCCCGGCAGTGCCGCGGGCCCGGTTGGCCTCGTCCCTGCGTCGCGGCCGCTGAGGGCGGCGGGCGGGCTGTTGCGCAGGGAGCTCCCCGGTGCCGCGGAGCAGCCCTTCGCCTTGCTGGTGGCACCAGAACGCGCCCGCCGGCCGCCTTTGGGAGAGCTCGGGGGGCGGGAGGGGCTTTCTCAGCGGCAGGAAAGTGTGCGTGGCTTCCTTCCCCTGAAGCGCGGGGTTCAGGGTGCCGGGGGGCGCCTGGCGCGGGTGCTTGTGTTGGTCTGAAGCAGCAGCTAACCGCGCGAAGCGTGGGTGGCGTTTGCGTTACTGTGTTTAGAGCGGAGGCTTCTACAAGTTACTTGTGCGTAAAGGTGAGTTGTCACATACAAACCGGCTGCAGACACAGGGCTTAGCTGGAGGGGAGGATTCACATTCATTGTTCAAGCCGTTCTTTCCCCCGTAAGGCTTTTGTAGGGTGCTCGTGATCTGGTGGGCTCCTCCTTCCCTTCGAGTTATTGTAGAGGTATTTTAGTCAGAACTGGGTTTGACAGAACATCTTGGATCTATCTCTGTGTTTAGTCATGAAGTGCAGCTGGAGGTGAGGTACTCCTCAAAAGGTACAGCCCTGTCTTTGCCCTCTCGCATCTCATGGCACAGAATGAAGTATTACACGTTTGCTGAGGAAAGTTTGTATTTGTTTATACCTGCTGGAACTTGCCTGAACAGTTAAACTTTCTGAGGGCTATGGGGTGTTTTGCAGTACATTTTATCTGGCATTCAGGTGAGCTCTCTCACGAAGGTGAATTATATATACTTCTGACTTGCCTTGGTTGTTGTGTCCTCTGCATCCTTTCAACGTGAATTCCTTCTGTGTTTTTGCTAAGAATGCCAGTTAATATGGAATGATAGGTTGGGTGATGGTTACTGAAGTACTTTGTCAGACCTCTTGCCCAGTTCTCCCCCTCACCTGCAGGTTTTCTGACTCTGTAAGTACAGCAGTTTACCAGTTTCTGAGCCGGCACACTTACAGCGGCACTGTGTTAAGTAAACAGATTTGCTTTAATAGCTGTAGCCTGCAAGCTGTTCCCCCTCCCTTTTAGCTGTCTTTGTGAGGGTGGTGGTGGACAAATGGGAATAGTAAAAACATCAGTTGTCCTGGTTTCAGCTGGTAAACGTGGATCAATGTCCAAGTGGGAAAGCAGATATTGGGGAGTTTGTGGCTCTTGGTAGTCCTCATAGCCTGAAATCCTGAATTCATCATGTATAAACAGCCCTCTGCCAGCCTGCAAACCATCCTAATATCACTTAATTTGCAGCTTTTTCCTTATGATTGGTGCTGTTCATGTACAGTTCAATGTCACTTTGGTTAAAATGCTGCTGACTGGATGAAGTACACTTAAAAAAAGAAAAAAAGGGACTAAAACAAAGTCATTTAAAGTATGACCAATCCAAAAAACCCCAAGATGCTTCTCTTCTAACAGGCGTTTCAACTTCTGACTGAAAATATTGAAACGTGCTGTCATTTCCTGCAGTGTGGATCAAGTACCTGCTTCCTCAGGCCGTGTTGTATTTGAGACTATAGTAAATCGGGCGTCTGCAAGCAGAACATCATTCGCTGCCACCAGCTGCAGCTTGCACTGTGGTATTTCAGGGCAGCCTGCGAGGTGGAGGGGTTTACCGCAGAGTGCTGCGCTGCAGTTGTTCAGCAGCTAAATCATGAGTGCTTTGGCCGTCTACATGTTAGTTATGGATCAGACTTAAAATAACTCCAGGAGCTATGGTAATGCCACCAGCAATGAATCAGAACTCTGAGATCCAGAGCGGAATCACCTGCAAAAAATACTACCTAATGTCAAAAGGTAGAATGTGACTCTACATCCCTGCTTTTACTTGAAGACAGAATATTTGGAAGTGGCTGAATGATTTGAGATAAGCATCCAAATCTGCTGATTTAATACCAGACACTGGAATCTCCATCTCTCTGGTGTTTGTCTGGGTTGGTTTGGGTGTTTTGTTTTTTTTTAAAGAGCTGTAGGTGCATTTTCTGGGAAGGAGGATGCAACAAGGAAAATGGGACACCACAGTGTTTAATAATTTTAAGTCTTTAACTGGCCCATGGTCAGAGATTAATGTGAATGTTTAATGATTCATTAGACAGTACAGAAGAGTCTCTACATTATTACTGATACAATGTTGTATCAGTGTTGCATTACTGAAGAATTGTTGCGCCATAATCCGAGTCGATTGGTAGCCTTTCCTCTCTTTACAGAGATGGATTCCTTGTGCACTAACAGTGGCTGTCATGCTTAGTGTAATTTCTGACAATCCCAACACTGCAACAGGTCCTTCTGCTTACGAAGATACAAACCTCATAAAATACGAGCTCAAATTGAGGGAAAAGCAACTGAAATGAGTGTAATTTTTCAGTAACCATAGTGGGGCTGAGAAGACCTCAATTTACCAAAGACCCGTACAAACTCTTTCTTCAGAAGCCTGTTCTTTTAGCAATATAGAGTAAATTGCATACTAAAAAGACTTACATCTCTTCAAGCAAGCAAAATCTAGTGCTCTGGGGCCAAACTCACTGGAGATATTTAAAGTAGAGAGAGCAAGCTAGCATGACAGAGCTGCAAGCATTTGTTATGTTCCCTTGTTGGATAGGTAGATTTACCTTAAAACGGTTTATGTCTCAGTGCTCAGTGTTCAAGGCAGATTTCAATAGATATTACAAAATGATTCACTGTTGAAATTCTCTTGTTGCAGTAGACGAGCAAGTTCAGGGTGTGTCTGCAATGTATGGTTCTGATTTTTGTGGTGAATGAATTATTGCTTAATTTCATCTGTTGCAACCTTCAGCTTGCAGGAGGAGCATGTCCGTTCAGAAACCTGTCTGCTTAGCAAAAAAGTTGTCTTGATTTGTGAGTGAATGCAGATGCATTAGATAGGTTTTGGTGGGACTTCCTGGAGTCAGGAGAATAAGGCTTTTAGTGCCGCCTTGTTTTAAATATGGTTTTCAACCATAATGGGACAATTGTACGTCAGTTGATGCGTGGCTTGCTTGTACATAAGGACAAACCACAACTTACAGAGCTGTCGATGTTTTGGAAGGGTGCAGGCTTCTGTTTGTCAGCACAATTTCTACATAATGAAATTTTTAAAACTGAAAACTTTCCCCCTTTTTTGTTTTTCTAAAGGAAGTATAGCGGTGAGGGTAAAGGTTGCATAGGGTTGTAAAGAGATTTCTTGAAAACTTGATGCCTCCTAGTTTCCTATCCCACCCTTCTGCTCATCGCTCCATTCCATCTGTGAAGGAAGGAAAGGGTGGAAGGAGAGGTAAGCCATAATTTATGTGATGTGAGAAATACCCTGCCTGTTTGAGGCCGTTATCATGAATATGTTAGAGCCTGCAGATTTTGAAAGCAACTCCCATTCCTTGCATGTAGGTGGGAAGAGACTATACAGTGCTACAGTTGAAGAGGGCTACACAGACAAGTTAGAGAGTATTTATCTCAATTCACTGTTAACAGATGAATCAAAGTGTTGCTTCCACAGGGTGTGGGTATTGTAGACCTTGGGTGTTCCCAGTGTTGTAGGATGCTGTGGATTAACCCTGACATGATGTCATGTGGTATGCAGTATCCCCTTGGTCAGTTGGGGTCAGCTGTCCTGGCTGTGTCCCCTCCCAACTTCTCATGCGCCCCCAGCCTACTCACTGGCAGGGTGGTGTGAGAAGCAGAAAAGACCTTGGCTCTGTGTAAGCACCGCTCAGCAGTAACTAAAACATCCCCGTGGTATTGATACCGTTTTGGTCACAAATCCGAAACAGAGCCCCACACTAGCTACTATGAAGGCAATCAACTGTATCCCAGCCAAAACCAGCACTGGCAGCCAATACAAATGTAAATCCATTTTGCTTGGTAGATCAATTTTAAAGGAGTATGAATTGTAGTTCGAGATCCTTACTGAAGTTGCTGTACCTGAAGGTTCTGACATCAGCTGATGTGGTCCTAGTTTGTACCACTCATCTGTTTCTGAACCCTCTGTGAATCAGAAGTGTTGGGACTATAGCTGTTTGTATAGCCCGCATTTTCATGAAGGCAGAAGAAGGTTTACATAGACATTGTCTTCTGGGCAGTCTCACTGCTGAATTTTCTTAATTCCTTGTTTTGTATGGAACACATGGGAAAGATACAGTATGAAATTTCATCAATGCAATAGTTTAGGAATTACACGAGTAAAATGTTGCTGTTGCTGCTTTCTGCAGACCCCCTATCCCATACTGAGAGGTAAAAATGGGTTATATTGATCCTGTAAAAAGTTGGTGTTCACTTGTTTACAACAGCAGGGATTTTAAAAATGTCAGTTTAGTTTCTTATAGGTACATTAACTCACTTAATGTGGCAGTTCTTGGGATGTGGCTTTCCCTGGCCCTACTTCCAACTCCAAGTGACGGTGTTTTCATGTGATGCTTTCAGCCTGGACTCCTTAAAAGTCCGTGTTATTTTCAAGTCTTCTGAATTAATGCTATGTGTATCAATATAGATACACAAGGTAGTTCTGAAATAAAATGTGAAGACATGCAGACTCACTCCCGGGCTGGCACCTCCTTGAAATAAACCAGAGACTTGCAGAGGCTCTGAGGCTGCGTTCAAGCACAAGCGACTAGTGGGCAGAAATTCATGGTCACAAAGCTGACAACAACAATCAGTGCAGTTAGTAACAGAGGCAGCCTGCTGCTGACATCCAAACTTTGTTGTTGTTTGTTGGTTTTGATTAAGTTGTATTGATGGTGTGACTTTTACCTTAGTTAACTTCTAATGCATCGTATTCCTCAAGATGATACTGAAGTAAGTAACATCTGTTAGTGATGGGTCAAAGGTATGGCTTAATTCAGGGAGAAATGGGACTAGTAGTAGCTGGTGTTGCATCATTTTAGCCAAGTGTTATTTCTGGAAACTCCTTGTTAAACCTGGATGACTGCTGATGCACCTTTGGACCCTCACAGGCACAGCAGTTCTTAGTACAGAGTAATCACACAGCTTTAACAATTGGGTATTAAGCAATTAGCTGTCTCAATCTTAATTATAAAGGTGCTGCTCCAGCATATCACTCAAGGGCATGCACATGATTCTTCTTGAATTGTTAGCATGTCTCTCTGTGGTCTGTGTATGTTCAGGAAGAACCTTTTTTTTTATACTTGTGACTTTTCTGACACAAAACCTGGAGTTAAAGGGTTTATTTGGAGTGAGGGAATAAATAAAAATATCTGTGAATGTCATGTGAAAAACGTGGAATAAAATGATTGGAAAAAATCTTGTGTTCAAAAATTATTTACTAATACTAAAACCCCTGTATTTTAGTATGTTAGCTGGGAAAAAAAAAAAGGCAGTACCCTGACAGTCATGTTCTAACTACATATTCTTGGCAGAAATTGATACATTTTTTGAGGAAAAAATAATCTAATTGTTATTTATGAAGTCTCATTTTGGTTAGCACTTTACAGTGATAGAAATGTATGTTATGTGTATTAAACTATAATATTAAAGTTTGCATCTAATGGAGTGAATCTTACATATGGCACATGCTGGGTCTGCCTAAAGGCCGAAGTAAGAGCGAGTGACTTGCCCATTTTTTTTTAATGAGGCTTTTGAGAGCTACATGCATTGTTGTTCCAGACTGGCCTGGCTTGTGGCTGCCTATTAGGAAACATAATGCCGATCTGAATAGTCAGAATTTTTTGCAATCATAAATATTTGGGCACAAAGTTGACAAGCTTTTTGAAATAATGATGATAGTTTTGAAGAATATATTGAAAGGTTTTAATGATCTAAAAAATGTAGCTGAATTCAGAAATCTTGAGGAGTTTTGTTGTTGGGGTTTTTGGTGGATCTGGTTTATAAAAATAGTTCTAAAACTTTTGACATTCAGCAACCATTAAATGCCTCAATCATTCAGATAGTAACTTTGAAATGTGAAACTTGAAATTTGAAGAAAACTTTGTAGCTCTGAGTTTGACTTTTGAAAGTTGCTTGATTGGAGGCAAAAAAAAAGACTTGATATTCAGATTTCTTCTCTGTATCATTATTGACTTGACAGAGTTATAGCTGACACTCTGTAGAGGAGTTTCAGTACTTGGGGAATTGCTCCCCGGTGGACAGAAGATGATCAACTCGTACAATAGTCTCTTCTGCTTGAGTTTGTTCCTCTCTTATCTCCCCCACACGCCCCCAATTCTTAAATGAGAGAACATGGGAAGAGCTTGTGATGCACTTAGATAGGTAACTGCTGCTACCAGTGAATACAGGAGGCAGCAAACGAACTTGATACACAGGAGGTGTTGTGAGAAGCCTTGGGTGAAGAGGGAGAAATTCAGGCAAAGCAGCTTGCAGTGGGCAAAGGTGCTGAGGGTAAGTATAGAAGATGTAGTGGTATCTTGAGGAATGGCTTAGAAAGGGGGACGGAGATGAGGAGAGGTGAGAAGAGGGCTGTGGGCATCCTGGAGACATCTCTGAACCCTGGAGGTCTGGGAAGAGCAGTTAGAGGAAGTTTCAAAGTGATGTATGTTGGGACAGGAGGTCATGTAGAACAAAGTTTTTTGGTTGGTCTTTGCTGAAATGGAGATTCATAGTGAGGGTGATAAGGGGCGATCAGATCCTCAGGGGCAGAAGAGTGGGGCTGGAGAGCAGGAACCAGGCATTGTAAGAAATAAGACGGCCACAGTCAAGCCCCACTGAAGCTAAGGTTTTTCCTGCAGACAAGTTTCAGGACTGAATGAAGAAACTGTAATATTTTTTCTTGTGTGTGATTTTTAAGACTTGAGTTTTCTGTCGAACTTCTGCTAAATTTAGAAAGATACCTTTAAAAAAAATAAAAATTTTTTGATCCATCTCCAGACCCGTGCATTTCAGTTTCTTTTCTCTATTCTTTGTGGGTTTTTTTTTACCCTATGTATTTTCTCTTCCCAGTGTTTGCTTCAACCTTTTCCGTACTAGTTGTTCACATTGCAGTAGTACCACAAATGCCTTCTTTGAAAGGCAAGATATCTCTTGTCAGGAAAGTTTGTTACACTGGTTCAAGTCATTATTATGACATTATTTCTGAGTATTGCTTTGTCAATCAGTGTTAAAATACTCACATAACCCCCAAAACCACTATATACCCTTATGGTTTAAAAGCAAAGAAATTGACTGAAGGTGCCTTCCTCATATTTTTACAGCAGTTTGTAATATGAAAATCTCTCTGTAGGAGTCTATTTATTGGGAAAATATGGGCAGAAGAAAATCAGAGAAATCCAAGAACGAGAGGCGGCTGAATACATTGCCCAGGCGCGAAGGCAGTATCATTTTGAAAGTAATCAGAGGACGTGCAACATGACAGGTAAGATAAGGAAATAGCTGCTGTTCTTGATAGATGGAATTACTTGGGGATTTATACTACACTAACAGGATGGAACAATAAGAAATGTGAGTGGATTCAAAATCTTCATTACATCCTAGTGCATAGATTTGGAATAATAAAAACAGAATCCGAAGAACAGAGGATCATCTTAACCCTTGGTTTGAATATATCCATCTGTGATGCAACAAATGTACATGCAGCTTACGATTTCTTGTCACTTAAAGACCCTTTGTGTATTGCCCTAAACTGCATGTGGTATTGAAGTGTGAAACAGAACCCGGATTCAAATACTGAACTTACAGCAGATTATTTTGTTCGTTATAGCATGTTGTTAGTAAGCTACGCAGAGCGCTTGGTGGGTAATTTTTATTTACAAATAAGAAGCACATCAGCCCATTAGTGCCCCACATTTTTACAGTTAAAAGGTACCCGGCTAGCTGGGGAGCAAAAAGTGACAGTGTTTATATTACAGCACTGGTCTTTGGATTTTTGGAGAGGAGATGGTAGGATAGAGTTTAACAAAATCCATGTCATTCTTGTAAATACAGGTCATTCAAAACTATTTCTATAAAAGAAGTTGGGCAGGATATTCTTCTCCTGTTGAAATTTGCAATGGCTTCTTGGGTGGCTGCAAATTATTTCTGGGCACTGTGTTTATCCTGACATGGAATACCCTGGTATTTCATTTTCATCTTTTACGTTTTGTAGTGCTGGGATTGATTTTACTGCAAGGACTAAATTTTTCTTTGCCCTTGATTACACAAAGTACCTTCTGTCTGGCAGCCTGCATTCTTGTAAAGATTTTTCGTGTTTTGCTCTTAGTATTTATGATGCTCTGTGCACACTTGTTTTCCATTTCCTGTTCCCATCATATAACAGTAGATTGAATATTCTGAAAGTAAAGGGTTTTTTCCCCACCAGCTTTCTTTTGCTTAAAACATACCTTTCTCTGATTCTCGCTGGGGATTAAAAAAAACAAACCTTGGATTTTTTGGTTCTTATTTGGAGAAATGCAACAGTGTAGATTTTCACCAGATTTTCTTCTGGGGAGTCGAAGGCACGTGTATGCAGATACACAAGCTGTGAGTACACACCTGCAGCTAGAGCCAGCAAAGACGTACATAGCCACGTCTTACGTAGCCATGTAAGGGCAGCGTTGTGCCCAAGCGCATAAGAGGCACGCAGGTGATTGCACTTCTGAGTACCCCCAGGGCTTCCTATTTTGTTTGTCCTCCTAGCTTTGCCTGTTGAGCAGTGGGATTTGCATTGTATAGCAGCTGTTGGGTGGAGCTAGGGATAGGTTTATGGTGATTTTTTTTATATTGACAGATTTTTTTTTCTGTTTCTTTTAATGATAGTGCTGTCAATGCTTCCAACATTGAAGGATGCCTTAATGCATCAATTAAATTCTGAGAGTCTCACATCCCTTCTTAAAAATAGGTAAGGCTGTTTTGTTATTTTTATTAAATATCACTTGTTTTGATCACAAGATAAGATTGGGGCTTTTTTCAAATCATATACTTGTAACATACAGAGCATGCAGGATTTTGGTTCTGTGTCCTGTTGAGTCACTAGTCTAAGTATTTTGAAATCAATATGTAAATATTTTTTCTCATGTTAGATGTGTTTTGGTAGGTGTGGCTGGCATTTTCCAAACATTACAAGAAATAATCGTTGTTTTATGATGCTGCAGTAAGAGCCATGCTTTTTGTTGAAGTGTTTATACTCTTAAACGGGACAGAGTATCTAGACTGAGTTGTTGATGTTGTGTTTGTAAAATTGTTCAGGTAATCTTATCAAGGTTGGACCTGAATAGTAGTGGAAAGTATCCAAGATGAGATTGCAAATGGATGTAAACTGATAAGTAATTTTTTTTTTTTTTCTTTTTGAAGTAAAACAGATAGGAGCATGTCATACAGCAAGAGGGATGCTTCCCTGTCAGAAAGCACCTTTGATTTCCTTGTAACTGCAGGAACAAATAGTGTATTTTTAAATACGTGAAGTGCGTAATAGCATACCTTAAAAGTAGAGTAAGCTCCTTGGCATTTAGCACAGAGTAAAAGGTTTATGTAGGCAGTTAACACAGGGTTTCTGACTCACTCTAGGCTGCCTTTCTACTTTACCTCCTGCTAGCTTGCTTATACAGCTATAACTTCAGCTGTCCAGCATTGAATAAATTACCCATCCAGTCATTGTCTTCTTCCAGTCAGAAAGCTCCCACAACAAGGCAACAGAATGTAATATTTAAAGTGGAAATTACAGCCTGAATGGTGTTTTTGTAACAGATTATCTTAGCGTTTGCAACTGTCATTTGACTGTCATTTATCCAAAACAACAAAAATTTAGGAAAAGTTAATTTTAATGGAATATTTAATATATTTGTCATAAAAGTTTTCCTCAATGAAAAATGAACCTGAATGAACAAGATCTTTTGGATCACCAGATTTGTCTTCTGGATTGCACAGCAAGATAGTCTACAAAGGCCTGTAATCCTTTCTTCAGTGGTGAAGATGTAATGCCTTACTTTGTTCGCTGTAGCATGCATTCTTTTATCAAAATATGTCTGGTGTCTCTAACTTGTTTGACCAGTTGAAACTGTTCATGGGTACGGTGACATACCCCTGAATTCTAATAATCCTAGTGAAAATAGAGATGAGACTCTCTGATGTGATTGTTACGCATTTCTGAAAACAAGTATTTTTTAAAATGCTGGTTACATGCAATATCCTGTAAGCATGGATGCCCATTTAGAGTGCATCTTACAGTGGTGTTTGTATCTTAATGTTTACTTTTTGGACTTATGCTGAGGAAGTTTTAACTAGATGCTTGAACTACTTGAACTGAAAAGGTAGAGAAGGGGTTGGAAAGGCACAGATCATGTGCCTTTGAAATGAGTCTTTGAAGATGCTCTGCATTCTTGTGCTACACATGGAGGTGTAGATTTGTTTTCTTTCCACTTTGATTTGAAAAGATGAATCAAACGGCCTTGGATCTTTGAGTGTGTCGTGATTTAACCCAGCAGGCATCTAAATCAGCCACACAGCCATTCACTTGCTCCTCTGACCCAGCGGGATGGGGGAGAGAATCAGAAAAAAAATGTAAAAATCGTGGGTTGAGATAGAGACAGTTTAATATGACAGAAAAGGAAGAGAAGAGGATAACATTATTCTTATGCACAGCATAATTGCTTACCACTTGCAGACCACCAATGCCCAGCTAGTTCCCAAGCCATGATCTAAACCCCCAGCAGCTTCCTCCAAGTTATATACT
>VWZZ01000029.1:4663-17575 GCA_013399095.1 Psophia crepitans
GCGGCCCCTCCGTGGTCACGGCCATCGCCATCATGGCCCTCTACTCCGTGGTCTGCGTCGTGGGGCTCTTCGGCAACTTCTTGGTCATGTATGTCATCGTCAGGTGAGTGCCGCCCCGCCCTGCCCTGCCCGCAGCCCCGGCCGCTGCCGTCGGGGCGGACGCCCCGCCGTAGGGAGCCGGGTAGCGGCCGGTGTCCCGGCGGGGGATGCTCCCCGGCAGGTACCGCGCAAAGGGCCGCACTGAGGGGTGCCGAGGGGCACCGCGGGGAAGGGAAGGCGGCTTCTGAGAAAGCGCCGGAGCGGGTGATCGGGGAAGAGAAACTTGCGGTGGGGCCGTGAGGACCGGCGGGGCTTGGGCGGTCCGTGAGAAAGCGCTGCGTGTCCGGGGATGCTCTACGGACCCTCCGTGTTACGGCAACCCTGCGAGCTGCTCTGACCGACGAGGCCCGAATCCCGCCCCTGTCCGCTGAGGAGGGAGGATGTAAAGGGTGTTTAGCTACTGCCTGTGCGCGAGTGCGGGGACGGGGTCGCACACGGACACCCCGCACATATCCGCGCCTTTCCCCCCACCTTTCCCAAACGCACGAAGAAAACGTAAATGGCATCGCAGCTAAACGCTTCTCCCTGCCGGGGTTTATAGATCCTCTGCCTCAAGTCTAGCTATTTATGTTTATATTCATATACATTTATATATGTATACGTGCGCATACACGTGTATAAACACGCCAGGATCGCGGCCGCTATCCGTAATCCCGGCTGTGCTGCAGCACTTCGCAACTTTCTCTCCCGCAAGCCCACCCGGGCTTTCACAGGGCACTCACGAGTGTGCCTTTCACGCACGAGAAATCCCGTGCCCGTAAACCGGCGGAGGGCGGGATGAAACGGGCTCCCGCGCCCGCCTGGGAGCGGGGCGGGCGGCTGCCGCGAGGGAACACTGCCACCTCCCGGGGGCGGCGGGGCGGGACGGGGCTGGGGGAGCTCCGCGCCCTCCTGGGTGCTCGCTGTTTCCAAACGAAGCAGGCGCTGAGCCCTGCGGAGCCCCGCGGGCGCTGCTGCGGGGGGTGCCCCTGGGGAGCGCAGCCTCCTTGCCGGGGCAGCCCCGGCACTTGCAGCTTCGCGAGGTCTGGAAGGCATCCCTTTTGCCGCTGAACGCTGTTTCCCAAGGAGTCGGGGTAGCAGCTGTCGGTCCTGGGTGCCGTGGCTGCGGGGAGCAGGCAGGCAGGAGCAGAGGCTGGTGCCCGGCATGGCCTGCAGGCCAGCGGCAACAGGGTGGCTTCACGGTGGGTGCAGCGCTGGCAGTGCTAGCTGTGAAAAGCCGGGGTGAGGGCAGCGGTCCTGGGTGCTGCGGCATGGCGGAGAGTGATTCCTTCTGCGTGTGTTTGGGATGTCGCGGCAAAGCCTGTGCAGCTCACAGGCCTAATGAGGACACAAGCAATATGCATTAATGATTGAAACCATGGTAGGTCAGAAACCTGGTGGCTTTAACCGTATGTCAGAGGCTGCATCTTAAATGCACAGAGCTGGGGAGATTCTCTTGTGCCCTGCAGCTTTGGTCAGTCCGAGACTCAAGCTATCTATGTGAAGATCCAGCTGCAGAAAGGCTTCTGAGCAGGGGCATGACTGAAGCTGGCTGAGCAGTGTTGAATGCCTTCCTCTGGGAGAAAAAGCAGATGCACGATGTAACAGAGCCAAGATAGCTGTCAGCAGAGAAATATTCCACAGGTTGTCCCTGGAATTATATATTTATACCGGGCATAACCCATACTAGGTTCATATTTCTTACGTTAATTAATTGAATTACACTTGCACCACAAAGCCAAATTGAATGAGGCACTTGCATTTAGATTTCTATCTAAGGAGAGCTGAGATTACAGCTTAAACACAAAAGCCGGAAGCAATAGGAGACAGCAAAAACATATTTTCATTTTACAGATGAAAGCACAAATAAATGAAATGGCTTCTCCAAAACCATCCAGGAATTCTATGGCAAAGACAGGACCAAACCTAGATCTCCTGTACAAGAACAGCTTTTGGTATGACAGAGTTCCTTCTCAATTAATATCATGCAGCTGTTTACCAATTTGGGATGAAAAAGCGTTTATATGTTAATGGTTGAATAGGATCCGTGGTTTAAGCAACCCAGAAATTAGTTTCCTTTCTGTGCTTCTCTACAGGTTTAGTATATCTGGACCGCAATAGGGAACTTGTTGATTTGTTTCCTGTTGCAAGGAAAGACTAAGATGACAGCATTCTCAATCATATAATATGCGTATATGAAACAGTCAGCATATGTGCTCACGTTCATGTATCCTAGGGTCCAGCTGCAGATAGGAGGCAAACCTTTCACTGGATTGAATTTGGCATCATGTAACGCTCCCCTTCTTTATCTTCCTTTCACACCATGCCTACTCAGGAAGAACAAAACATTGAAGTTTTTATTAATTTTGGGAAGAATTGAGACCACTAGAAATAAGTTTTTAAAGTGATATCGGTACCTAGTTTGCCTTGAATAATGATTCTATTCTATTGATTCTATTCTATTGAAAATAGTTAAAGTTGGGAGGTAGGTGCTTAGATATTTGAAACTCTATCCCTACTCACCTTTCGGTGTCCAGCCCCAGTGAAAGCAGCAGTGACTTCATATTCAGTGTGCTGCCTGCTGATATCTCATGCTTGGCTTCTTTAGAAATATTTAATTATTATATTATTCTTATAAGCATTATTATTCTCACAATTTTTCTGCCTGAAGCAGATCCACGGGCTTAGAACTAGACCCATGCAAGTGCTTGCCTGATGTGGAACTGTCACTGTCAGTCCACAATGCCACTCTGTCATCCCAGCTGGGGCAAACAGGGGTCAGAAAGCAGAAGTGTCCAGCAAGGAGTTAGAAATGTGTTGTCATTATCAATACAAAAACCAGATTCTTCATGTAAAACAGGTCCATGGATTTCCAATTTATATACATGTAAGTTTATAATTAATGCATTCTCATCCACCCTTCTCATTCTCTCAAATGGTTCCTGTTCAGCTGAATACTTTCATCCTTGAATTAATATTTAGGTGTCATATCTGTAGTGTGTGAGGCTGAACCCCATCTTACTAACACTGAGCTGTTTCCTTTGTCAAGTACATGTGCCTTCTGAGTGACAGCAGTGTAGTCAGGTTTTACTGCCAGCCATGTATTTCCTGTAATCTGAAAAATCTGCAGATAATTTTTATTATCTGTTTTCCTCATGTGCTTTGTATAAGTGTAAATTACTAATATGAACAGTGTTGTTATGGCTATGTCAATAGCAAATGTACAACAAGACAGTGTACAATTAGTACCATGTGGTATCGAATTAATTTACACAGTAATCTATAGGCTTTTCCAGCTTTCTTATCAAGTCAGTGGGATATTAGTCACACATTAGAGTGGGAAGAAGAATACTCCCTGTGATTAAGGCAGTATGTTAGAAAGCTGTAATAGATCATAGGTGAAAATCTCTAGCATCGCTGGTCTAGAAGAGAATAGCTCTCGGGGAACCCAGTCCTCCATGGTGCCAAGTGCCCTGTGAGGACTGTAGTTCCACCATCAGCCACTAAAGTCACTCAAGTCACGAGTGATTCCTTAGTGGCTTTGTTATTAGTTTTGTCACATATCATAAACAAAAAGGCCTCAGGTTCTCTATGAGCCCTCATAGGAGGAAGGAAATACCGTGTTTCATTAAATAATTATTCTGCTTTTTTTAAAACAAGGGAAACAAGTCCTTTCTGAAATGGAGAGATTTATTTATGCATTTCTCAAAACAGGCTCTTAATAGAGGTTTGAAAAAAAAGAGCTGTGACTGAAGCATCATCTAATCTGGAAAGACTATGCAGTACTGAAAGCTCTGGTTACTTCATCCTGGCTCACTCACACTTCAGGAAAACTGTTTTACTAAGCAGAATGAAATTTGGGGTGAAATTTCTGTTGTAGAAAGAATTAGTATCACCAGAGGAATAAATATTCTCACACGTGTGCACAGAAAGGGAAGAGTGAGGGGCTTGGAAAGAGGTCATAACATATGAAGCAGGCAGAGTCTGTTTAGAGAAATAAATCTAATGATCACAAGCTTGAAAGCGGCTGAAGTGAAGCAAGTTTCTTCTACAAAATGGGTTCTTTGCAAGGTGACGTCGAGTTATGGATGTCGTGTGAAAGGCAGCCTACAACTCTTGTAGCAGCAAGGTCAGTCAGTCAAGGAACTTAGAAACCAAGAAATACATAAAATTCACTCTTTTCTTTCCCGTCCACAGCTGCACATACTTGTCTGCATTGGGATGGCATTGCATGTGTGAGTGTGTGTCCTGCCTGTTCCACTGTCTGCAAAGAGAAGGTTCCACCCCATAGCCACTTCAGTTATGAATTGATACTGCTCACCAGTCCAAGTCAGAGAAGATCTGGGGACAGAGGGAGCTGAGGGAGTCAGGTTGGGCAGGAACAGCGCAGAAGCTGAGTTAAATGAGCAGCGTAGTGAGGGGGTGACCCTCAGCACCCTGCATTACAGAAGGGCAGGTGTCCCTGTTTGTGATATTTACCAGCCTCTGCTAGCGGGTAAATGACAATCAAGCTGCTTCCCTCTCTCCCTCAAGATCAAGGGAAGCAGAGGGATGAAACAGCATGTATACCTTTGTATTCTCTTTAAAAAAAAATAATAAATAAAATTACATTGGCACAAATATGGTCAAAATTTGGTCCAAAATAATTAGCCTGCAACCTGGGATTAACCCCCGTCTCCCTGTGGGAGCAGAGGAGACTGCAGGATAAGAGCAGCAGCCAGCTCTGCACCTTGTCTCCAGACCCCGTGCCACCCTGTGCTGCCCTGTGCCCAGCCCCAGCAAGCTCTCACCCACACGACAGCCTGTCCCAGGCAGGCAGACCCCCTCTGCCCTGTAAGTGGTTACCCCCAGGCACTTCTGGGCAGAAAGCACCCCCTCTCGTTCAATTTCTCTTGAAAAAGCTGGTTCTGGTCCTCCTGTATTTTTCTTGGAATATCATTTTAGTAATGGCTTACATGAAATAAAATGTTAAACAGTTCCTGATTTTTTTTTTCCTCATAAAAATAAGTCAAATGAAAAGTACCAGCTTTTCATGGCTTCAGTAAAATTAGAAAATACTGTAAGTGCATATTGTTTATATTATTAGCAAGCTGATGACTAATAAGGTAATTAGCTAACATAATCCTGAAGTACTGCTTTATTTCAACTTACAGTATTTTTTCAAATCATCAGGCGTAGCTTCTGCTGAACACTATTGATAAGCTTTTATAATTTTTCTAGATCAAAAGGTGACGTATTTACAAAAAATCTCAAACATAATGTGATGTAAGCCCAAATGGCTCAGAATCATAGACTAGCTTACTAACCTCTTCTGCAGCCACAGCCAGCAGCTGGTGCTTAGCCAAAGAGTGGAAGAAATAGGAGCATCACTGTGCAAGACTCATTGTAACGGTCTGTTAGACTGCAGAGGGACTTTCTGAGTTGCAGTTTGCATCAGCATTTTATTCAATAGCTTTTGGTGGACATTTCTACCATACAGCAGTCAAAAAAAAAATCAGAATCAAAAATAGTGTTGGAAATAAAGGGTCACAAATACTACCATGTCTAAATAAAGCTAGTTTGAAACAAACATTCTCTAAAGTAAAATTTCAGAATTCTGAAACAGCTTTAAAGATTTCAAGTTGGTTATTTTTAAGCTTAGGTGTTCTAAGATGCATGTTCTAGAGATCCTGAATAAGACATTTTTTAAAAAAATATTTATTTTCATTATGATTCCAAGTTAAAATAAGTTTTCAATCCTTGATCATTATAACTCTATTTAAAAAAAAAAACCTGAAAGCAACTGTTTTCTGAATTGCTGTGGTTAGGCTGGTCTCAAACAAAGTTCTTTGTATAACCATCTGTACCTTCTTTCATTTATACCATGAAGTTTGGGGTTATGGTATTATAAGTAGGGCTGCTATCACTAGCTTTCAAAGAGCCTGCTCCCTTTTGGAAGCTGCCTTTTAATGGTGTTCACTAGCCAGGAGTTCCACAGCTTAGCCCAGCTGTGTGAAGAAACATTCTAATTCATCCATTTAATGTTAAACACTTTTAAATTTTATTTATACTTCCCTTTGAATTTGCATGATGAAGAAAGGTTAAGGATGACAGACTATAGCTAGTCAGGTAACTGTGAAAGACATGAAAGAGCATATTTTTTCCACCTTCTCACTGAGAAGTGTTCAATTATCAGCTGTAAGCTCTTGTATCTCAGATCAGGAATGAAGGTTCAAATCAAAAATGTTTAAATGTCTGTGTAGAAAGGAGCAATCCGAGCTGAGAGAAGTCTCTTTCTTAACGGGGGGCAGGGACCAGCCGTTCCGGTATCTGTTCCTGCTTTCCCCTCGCACAGTGCTAACCTCCAGCCCTAGGATGTGCTGCCTCTACAGAGAAATCATCCAAGAAGCCAGTTTCACAAATCTTTCTTATAAGGTGACAGTCTCAGTACCGCCCTCAGAGCACCAGTTTAAGACACATTCTCACCCTTGTCACATGGCGACTGAATACATGTTTCCTGGTACTTTTGATCCTGTCGTCTCAAAACACATAATCATGCTCCCTCTTTCTGTCATGCCTACATCTACCATCGTCTGCTTTCCCCATTCCCACCATCCCAGGCAAGCCTTCCTCCACGTCTGTTCTCTCTCCAGTCCCTTTTCCTCACCTCTTTCGCTCCATTCTAGATCATACTCGACAGCTTCACTAGAAGATCCCGATCTCTTGTATGTAGAGTCCATACCTTGTATACTTAGCATTACTTTGATCTGCACAGTCTGACGTTGCCTCGAGCCCCGTGCTACCTCTCTGATACGCTCTCACCATGGGGGGATTACCACTGCTGTTGCCCATCACACCTTCGAGGATCTCGTATCTACTAGTCATAAAACTGTCTTCAAAGGCTTCCCTGCCAGCTTTGTTGCCAAGCTGGGGACGTTTCATGTACAGTCCTCACCTGAGGTGATCAGTCCACAAACCAGGAGGAGGGAACCAGCACCTGGAAACCAGAGAAGATAGCTGTTAACTTGTCGCCCCTAGAAAAACCCCACCGCGGTTACAGATGTAGTCAGTGGTTTTACTTGCAATCACGCTGCCCCGAAGGCAGAGGGGAGAAAGTTAAGTTGAAGACACCAACAGTTTTCCTTTCCATGTCTTCCTGGCAAAGCACAATGTCAGGAAAAAGCACCTGCTGCTGGATAATGGCAGTATATTGGAGTTAGCCTTTTTAGCACCTTTGATTTATTTCTGAGAGATGTGTTACACAATAACTGCAAAAGCAGCAGCCTTTACTGGAGACACATATATGCCTCAGCAGCAGGCAGAGACTCAGCCAAAGGTGGTTTAACAAACAGGCCAGATTAAGTCCTGGAATAATTTGCAGATAATTTTCCCCTTATTTAACTAGGCTGGAGGGGAAGGAAGTATGCCAGCAGATGGCTGGGCATTGGAGCATGCATGTTACTGTCATTTGGTTTTCTATCATTAGGCA
Organism: Psophia crepitans; assembly: GCA_013399095.1. Taxonomy (NCBI): domain Eukaryota; kingdom Metazoa; phylum Chordata; class Aves; order Gruiformes; family Psophiidae; genus Psophia; species Psophia crepitans. The sequence continues at coordinate 12,210 of VWZZ01000029.1, forward strand.
GCTTTCTATGGTGTCTGGGAAAAGAAAAATAAATTAGAGCAATGGGAGTTATAAGACATTGCAACATCTTCAATGTTTGTGTGGCAAGTTGACATGAATGTATCTATAAAGACCTGTTCCTGGCTGGTTCCCCTCCCCTTTTTGGAAAAAGAAAGAATGCATCACATCAGCTTTATTTTGTGTGGATTTCTGCCAGGATATTCTGCATATACATGTAATTAAACAAGGCATTAAAACAATAAAAGATAAATAATAAAGTTGTTACCTGTTATGACTACTGTGTAGTTTCTGTGTTCTGTCTGAAGTAATCTCCTTGCTTGTTACTTCTCTCGGTCAGACAGGGAAAGGACCAGCCTTCCTCCCCAAAATAGCTATTTTTTCCAAAGAAAGAAACTTGTTTTTTTCTCTGGGAAAGAAGGAATGAACTCACTAATTCAAACTAAATAGCAGAAAGAGGACCTCTATATGATGGTCTTTCAGTAGCAAAAAAAACAGGAAGACACATAAAGAAAGCAACAAGTGAATTTTAATCCAAAGTCCAACACAGTATTGTAATTAATTGAAAACAGGGTGAGTAAGATGCCCTCACAGCTCTCTCCGTGCCACATCATTCCCAAAAAGACCTGCACAGGAGTCTGAGGAAAGTTGACTGTGCCTAAAAGGCTTTTGTTTAGTTCACCCTCTCCCAAATCTGAGGTCTGAGAGGAGCTGCTAATTGATTCTGAGTACAGGAGAAATGGCCTTGAGCCAATGCTCCTCGATGAGAAGTGGTATGCCTACTTCTCCTGCCTGGGTCCTGTAAGCAAATGCTGATGGATCTCCACATGCCTTGAGACAGCCCATGATGCAAGGAAAGGACAAGCTGGGAAGTCAAAGATGCTAGAAAGATAACCTGAGGGAAGTAAACTTGGGTGAACTTCTGGATTAATTTCATTTGTGCTATGGAGGAGAACAAAGTGGAAAAGGACCTTGCCAATGGGAAAACAAAGTTTTAGGGAGAAAAGAGGTAGCAGCTGAAGCAACTACAGTCCAGTAGTTATCTACCCTACATTCACATCCACAGTCAGCACATACATTCAAACTGCTTCAGGAAATGGACGTCTCCTTGCTGGTGTGTGAGAAATTAAGGGGGAGGTTGCTCAGCATAATGTATGTGGAGGCCTTGATTCGTTCCCCACCAAGTATGTCAAATAACTAGGCCTTGCTATTTTAGATCTAGTCCACCACCTTCGTATGTCATGCCTCAACACCTGAAGTGATGCTTAGTATTTGTATCGGTTTTTTACCTGTCTGATTAAATCAGCATCACCAGTCACAGAGGTGACTGGCTAGCATCATACTGGGAATCAAGATACAAGGCTTTCACAGGAGGAAACAACCTCTGCCTCTGTGTTTCTTAAAGGCAGTAAAATGTTGTTGCCTTCCCGAGCTCAGCTTTTACCTCCAAACTCAGGGGTGGGGTTGTTTGTTTGTTTGTTTGTTTTTTTCCCTGAGGGCTTATTATTTTTAAATTACATCCTTGTTTATGATCTCTTCAGAAGAACATAAATGAAAAGGATGAGTAAATTGTTAACCACAGCATGGCATCTCGAATCTGGGTGGCATGACCGCACAATAATGTGTAAAGGTTGCACACAAATTTATGGTGTTTGTTCCCAGAGCTTGAATTTAATGGCTTACAGGGTAAGCATTCTGAAGTATCCCTGAATAGAAAACTCAAAGACTAAATCTTCAAGCTGATTAAGTCGTACGCTCCCAGACAGGTAGGTTAGGCTCATCCAGAATATATATGACTATCAAAACTTTTATAGGTAACAGTCTGCCACAGCACACGTCACAACTGTGGCTGAAATGCAGTATGGATCTTCCACTCTATGGACAACTACTACCATGTAAGGGCAGAAAAAGGACAGTTGGATAGGATGGCCCTCATTTAGGTCTATCATTTGAGACCCTTCAGCCCAAAGGTACTTTCCAAGATATGGCCTAGCTGACAGATATCATTTCAGTGCCAAACATATTAATTATATTGGCAGACAGAAGATTATTTTTTTTGGTGGGGTGGGGGGCATTTCCAGACTGCCCTGAATATAACATGACCTTTTTCAAAGCTGTAAGGTCTCAATGAAAAAAGAACGTACCTGATATCTCAGGAAAGTATGCAAAAAATTCCCCTTCCCTGCTGTTTTTGAGTTGCATATACAAGATGCACCAAACAGTCATGGAAATAAATGTTCATTTAAATTGGTTCAACTAAGCATACTTCACGTTTTAATCATCCCACCCAAGGATACCTCAACTAATCTAATGTATGCACATAATGATTCTTCATTTGTTTAACAAGTCATTTATGCAAGAAGAACATGAATTTGAAACACTAACCTAATCCCCTCCAGCATCAACAAGAATTATGTCAGGTTGTCTGTATGCAAGACTTCATTGCTGGTTGTTGTTTCTTTCAGCAGCCAAACCGTTTTCATGAATGACTGCTTTCTGCAATGAATCTCCCGTAATTAAGTCAGTTTTTCATACATTTTGCTTTGAACTTAAAACACAGATAGGTTGAAGCAAACTTTGTCTCCAAATTAGAGTTCTGTGGGCAAAAGCTTGCATGCCTTTGTGCTGCTGAAAGTAGTTACTACCAATCTATCGTTGGTCAGCCCATTTCGTAAGTGCAAAAGGCTGTTTCTGCTTTTCTCCTCACTGTATGCAGATAGGAGCACTTTTCAAATTAATTTGTAATGGTATGTATTACTATATTCATTGGACTAGACGAGGACCCTCTCTGACTTCTTTGCACCTGCCTTATGGTACAGGGATGCTATAACTGGTCTAGTACAGAATGGCTGAAGGATCTGGAGAAGGTTATGTTTCAGCAGTCCACACAGATGTAAATGGCTTGTCCAAGAAGCGATAGGGACAAGACTCGTGGCTCCTGCTCAAGATGCTGTTAGGCTTTGTGCAATGGAGCTGGGCATCTCTCTAGGTTAGTTTGGTGAACGTTTGATTTGGTTTGCAAACTACAAGTGGCCCATGGGCTGCAAGTTGAAGAGGTCATTTCAAGCCTTTCTATTTATCTTTGAACGCTAGGGATTTAGTGACTATCTGAGTAGGATTCTCATCCTTTTCTCAATTGCTTTTTCTTATTCCAAGGAAATCTCAGTTGAGTGGACCTCTGCAGCTCAGACTGCAAAACTTCAAGTATATTTTAAAGCTTTGCTGGATTGAAGGTAAAGGCAAGGTTGAGTTTTCACTGTGGAATTAGACAGACATAAAGATATTCTTACTGTTGTAAATCTCATCTATCATCTACTACTACCAACAAAAAAATCAATTCATAAACATAGATATTTTATGACACAAAACCTGCACTGAGGAGATAGAAAGGGCATACTAGTGGGCATCAGTATTATGATGAGCATAATTAATTTGAATATGTATCAAGAGCAGTATCAAGCTAAATAGTCACCAAAAATTGAATCACCATGTTGCTTTATTAGTCTTTCATTGCAGAATTGTAAAAGTGAAGATGCCCAAAGTCAACTTCTGTCTTTGCTTGCAACCTTGCTCATTGTCATGCAAAATTTAGTATATTTAGAAGTTTATATGCTGAAATTTCAACTTAATCTGAATACCAGCATTCAGATTTTCATGGGTTTGCATTTAAGACTCTTTCTTTACACATCTGTTCATTTTTAGATTCTCTAGTGGCCTTGAATGAAAGTGTGAAAACAGTATCTGTTAAAAGTTTGCATTTATAAACACAATACATCCATTATTATGTTATACAGATATCCTGTGACTTTAATTGCATATAAAATCCAGTTCTTCTGAAGTATAGTAATCTCATCACATACACATCTATGTCTGGATGATGGAAAGGTTTGTACTGCTTGTTCAAATATGTCAACTAATGCCTTAGCAAAAGATACAACAGCTAAGACCAAGGCTTTGAAGAGCTCCATTTTGAAGGCCTGTTATTTTTCATGCTGTTAAAATTACTTTTAAGCAATTGCTTCAGTATTTATTTGTTCCTACCAAAAAAAAATAATCCTGGGGACACTGATAATCTACTTATTTGGAAAAATACATGTTTAACAAAATGTACCTTTCAGAAATAAGCACTTTATAAAATCTTGAAATATTCAGTACAGAGGAACACCCAAATAACATAGAATTCACTGAAAAGAACACTGTGAATTTCAATAGGCTTTTGTTGATTAGGCAACTGTGGAGGTAAATACTTTCACCACAAAAGCTCTGCTTTCTTCCTTTGTAAAAACAGAGTGATTAGAAACATAAAGATTACAGAGTACATCAAGCAAAATTCTTCGTTAATAGCCTATAGAGCCCATTAAATGAACTAAGTCCAAGAACTTTTAAGCTTAAACTGAAATGAAAGCAACACACCAAAACTGAAAAATGTGGCATTTAAATAGAATAAGGCCCACGCCAGTCCCAGTGAAGAAACTTTATTCCATTTATTCAGAGCTTTTCCCTGCCCATCCTCTGGCATGCTAACCCTAGAGTCACTTGCATATTGGTTGATGTATTTATATTTTTTGCTGTATTAAGCATTATCTTTAAATCATAAGACTAGGTTTAATTACCAATTTAAAAGAAAAAAACAAAACAAAACTATTCTCATTATCATCTGATGATGTGCTGTCCAGACAGAACTGTGCCAGAATCACGTGTGATGTCAGCAGCATGTCTAAGCATTATTTCATGTCCAGCCACAAAGATAGGGCAATCACTTCAGGGCTGAGTAGGCATCCGCAGCCTGGATGAGGGCGCAGGATCCTCATCGCCATTCCTTGTCTGTGCAGAATTGAGAGTCAGTGCCCCTTCGCTGCTCTTGCTGCCTGAGCGGATCAGACTGGAGCAAGCTGGATATATCTCCTCATAACACAACCAAACCTCCAGATTATCTCTCTGTACACAATCTTAGCTAGTCCTGGATCTGTTGTCAGACCTTAATTTTTTATAAACAACAGAGGACATGGCAAAAAGAGGGCTTAGTACAACTTTTTCACTCTGGATAATAGTAAAGTCAATATAAAAATGTTGTTGTTTTCCTTTTCTTCTGCAAGAGTCTCCAGCAAATTGCCAAGAAAATATTTTCTCCTCCCTCCAAACTGTTTTTAGAGCTGCAGCTTGTTGTGTACTTCTCCCACACTGCAATCCTGTACATTTTTTTCTAAATAATTCCTATCAGAGAGAGGCATGGATGCTTGCAGCATCTACCTCTTCCTAAATTAGCATTACAGTCTTGTTGGATAAATGTAAGAGTTGTTTTTAGGGTACTTTCAGAATATAGGTTTCGGGGTGGCTGGAAAGCCGTGTAGAGGAAAAGGACCTGGGGG
>VWZZ01000029.1:17788-32891 GCA_013399095.1 Psophia crepitans
TGGAACAGGTTGCCCAGGGAGGTGGTGGAGTCACCGTCCCTGCGGGTATTTAAGGAAAGGTTAGATGTGGCACTGAAACTCATGTTTTAGTGGTTAATAGGTGGGGGGGGTGTCGGTTGGACTAGGTGATCCTTGAGGTCTCTTCCAACCTTAATGATTCTATTCTATTCTATTCTATTCTATTTAAAACTTGGAAGGATCATTCTCAGATCATACAAGACAGCAGACAAGAATGAGCTACTGGAAAATCTTTTTTTAAAAAACACCCTCAGATGAAATTAGGGTTGTTAGTGGCTCCTCATGCACAGTACTAGAAAATGAGAGAACAAATCCAATACAAACTCCTTCAGATGTTCACCATAAAAGCTATCTAGATGCATTCAGCAAGAAGTCTGTTTCTCCAGACTCTACCGAAAAAGTTCCAAAAGTGTGTTCCCTACACAGCCCTGTCATGGCTTTGGTTAGTTTATTGTTTGGTTTTGGTGGTTTAGTTTTTGGTGGGGTTTGTTGGGTTTTTTTGTGGGGGAGGGGTGCAGCTGGTTCATGTTCTGAAGAGATCAAAGAGAGAAAAGAAACATGAAATAATGTATTTTACACTTTGTCTTCCCCAGCAGGTTGCCTGAAAGATCTTTTCAAATAGTCTATTCTTCTTGCAAATGACTCTGATCAAACATTGTACTTGTTACTTTGCAGAAATAGAAAGAAGTTTTATCAAAGGAGCAAGCCACAATGCCCAGCAGCCTCGGAAGCAATCAGGACAGCAGGGCAACATGTCCAGGAGCAGTACTTAGAGTGAAACATTCATTGCACCACTGCAAAAGTATAGCATCCTCATAAAAAGTGGGTCTCAAGTGCTACTCAGCTGATACAATGGACTTGAAATGGTGAAGGGCTCTTCAAAAATTTGATTAAATTAAGGAGGAGTTTGGACTCTACCTTCAGCAATGCAAATACAAAGGAAAACATAAAAAGCTCAGCTGTGATTGAAGTGTGACATATTCAACGTTCAGGAAGTGGGTTTTGAGTTGTTAGCGACACAGACTTAGGAAGAAGGGGGTGCAATGGAGGTTGAAGACCCTCCTGCTGGAATAGGCACTGTGGAGCAGTGCAAGCATTCCTACCTCAAGCAGCAGGGCTGCAGACAGGTACCACCCAGGGCGGTGGTTCTATTGATACATCCAATGCATATTGTTAATAGATCTGCCTTCTCAGTTGATTGAAAGAATATCCATCCAACTTACATTGGACACTGAGATTAGTAAAGCAGTGTTGTAACCATCATTACAAATTATTTTAGAATTCCTTAATTATAAACAAATGAGGAAGTCTAAAAGCCTGTATTTTTAGACACAGTGGATGTGATAACTATACTAATCTTTTAGGCACTTATTCCCTACGGAATTACATCATCAGTACTCCACAACCTACAAATAAGTTGCATAGTTCTGATACTCGACGTGACATCACCAGATATAGAGAATCTATCCGTTTAGCACAGTGCCTGATATGCACAAATAGAATTATTTCAGCTTCTTAACTCCTTAGCAACTGTAACATTGTTTCTTCTATGTGTATCCTTTTTTCTGCAGAAATTAATCTTTTCTTTTCTTTGTTACACCCTTGAGCCAGTGCCTCACTGAACTGCAAACATTATTGTAGATAAAAGATAGCAAGGTCATTTGGTTAAAAGTAGAAAAGATGATCTTTGACAATATCTAGCATGTTATTTCACAGAAGTTTCTTATAGATGGTGCACTGGACTCAATTTTCTTTAACATTGTCAGTTGTGGTCATTTACATGCTTTGCTGATTTTTTTTCTAGGTACACGAAAATGAAGACTGCCACCAATATCTATATTTTCAATCTTGCATTGGCAGATGCCCTGGCAACAAGTACTCTGCCATTCCAGAGTGTGAATTACTTGATGGGAACCTGGCCATTTGGTACCATCCTTTGTAAGATTGTTATTTCCATAGACTACTACAATATGTTCACCAGTATCTTTACACTCTGCACCATGAGTGTGGATCGCTACGTAGCTGTTTGCCACCCAGTTAAGGCCCTTGATTTCCGTACCCCCAGAAATGCCAAAATTGTCAATGTTTGCAACTGGATTCTTTCTTCTGCCATTGGCCTGCCAGTTATGTTCATGGCAACTACTAAATACAGGCATGGTAAGTCCGGCTTGCTTTCCTGAGTATTTCAATGTTTAAACTCCTTACTGCATTGTTTCACTTCGTTGTAGAGGTGTTGAATCAACTTCTGACTTGCAGCCTGTATAAAGCAGGTGTCAGTGCAAACGGACCCTTTCAGCGGTTTCGTGCCTGGCTGTAGCTGACTGGGCACGGCACTGCACGTGTTCTGTCTTTCACAACAGGCAGCTCCAGCTCCTTCTGTGGGTCCATGCAAGTCTCGCTGCCCCACACAGTTACTGTAGTATTTGGAAAAGCGTCTGTGCCTGCCTGCCTTCTGCTGCTGTGCAGTTATGCACCATCCTACAGCACAGAAGCCTGTGCTTTACCCAGGATATTCTCGCTGAAGTTGGCAGTCATAGATGTGTCGCACCTAGCCTGGCAGGACATGATACAGAGCAGAAAGCATGTTCTGGATCACTGATGCTCAAAGACCTTCCATGAAGTGACAGCATCTCAACATAAATCCAAACCCTCCATTGTGCACAGTTACCAAGTGTCATGTCATTCTCTTCCCCCTTGCCCTGAAATGCCCAAACTCTCAGCAGATACGGTGGTTAAACCATCTTTCTTGCAAACCCCCACCAGGGTTTATACTGAAAGTGAAAATGAGTCAAAGTTTAAGCATTTACGACAATTCAGCTCTTTTTCTTGTCTAATATACAGCAATTCCAAGGAATTAAATGCAAACAAGAACACATTACTTTGGTTTTGTTTTTCTAACTCGCATTTCTTACATGTTTTGCAGCACTGTGTCCTATCAAAATTTGTGCTGATGACAGGTCACAGATTGCTTCATTTTACCTGGTCACTTAGTAAATCTTCATGTATTTGACTATGATGTTTAACAAAAAAGGTTTAAAGAAAAGCAAATTAAAAACTGTCCCACTTGTTCTTCTCCACTGTTTTCCTTTTTCTGCAGGCTCTATTGACTGCACACTTACGTTCTCCCACCCTGCGTGGTACTGGGAGAACCTCCTGAAAATCTGCGTGTTCATCTTTGCCTTCATCATGCCAGTCCTGATCATCACCGTGTGCTATGGGCTGATGATTTTACGCCTGAAGAGTGTTCGCATGTTATCTGGCTCCAAAGAGAAGGACAGGAACCTGCGGAGAATCACAAGGATGGTTCTTGTAGTGGTGGCAGTGTTTATTGTCTGCTGGACTCCCATCCACATTTATGTCATCATTAAAGCCCTGGTCAACATCCCAGAAACTACTTTTCAGACTGTCTCCTGGCACTTCTGTATTGCTCTAGGTTATACAAATAGCTGCCTTAATCCAGTCCTTTATGCATTTCTGGATGAGAATTTCAAAAGGTGTTTCAGAGAGTTCTGCATCCCCACTTCCTCAACCATTGAGCAGCAAAACTCCACCCGAGTCCGACAAAACACTCGTGACCATGCTTCCACTGCCAACACTGTGGACAGGACTAACCATCAGGTATGACTAGCGGTGGAGATGTCATCTCTGGATCCAGGCCTCCCGCTTGGGGATGACATGTATTCTGAAGTTACAGTTTATACTGATTTGTAGCTACTTGAAGGTCTAAACACCTTCAGGGTTATGTTTGAAACTGGTGTATGCATACACAGAGGCCCCAGTCCTGCGTGGTTGTAGTTGTTCTCTCCTCTAGTTGATGCTCAGAAGCTGAGGGCTTTCAAGGGTGCCTTGCATGACCAGGTCCAGCGTGCATGCATATACAAAGCACATAAAATAGTGTTTCTTTTGCAGGACGTTTACAGCAGGTGACTGCTTTACAGCTGGTTGGAGATTAGTCACAGATTTCTCTGTTCATACTGCTTGTCTGCTGGCAGAGACAGGAGTGGGACAGAATATAGATCTCTAATTTAGGCTATTAACAGTGAATAAAAATGAGAAGAAACTGTGCTTGTACACTTTTGACTGATGTACAAAGAAGGCCTACCTGGCCTTGTTTGTCCTGGAAGACAAGCAAGAAGTAGACAAAGGCTTGTCTACATGCAGTTCTTGTATCAGATAAATATCTGTGTTGGCTGAGGTGGGGTTTGAGATATATATATCTCTCTATAAAAACATACACACACGTTAAGAAGTATTGTGCCATTTTGCTGTTTCAGGTATACTGAGAATATACCTTTTCCATGTGGAAAGAGCCTTTGAGAAGCAGGGATTTTATGGCACAAAAGATACCAAGAGAAATAGAATATTTTTTTTTTTAATTTAGGCTATTACTGCGTAGCTTTTGCAAAGAAGCTCTTTTGTTACGTTCAACATCCATGTGCCTGTGATCAGTGCTGAGAATTTCCAGTCCCCATTCCTCAGTGCACATCAAGCAAAACACGAAAGCAAATCTTAACATTGATGCAAAAACTCAAGCACATCACAAGCACTAGAAAAAAGTTTGTCTCGTCTCTGTTATTCATTAAAAAGAACAAAAGGCACAAGCCTAGTTCATTCCTTGACATACCACCTTTCAGCAATATATTTCGGTTGCTCTTGCACCGCGTTCTCACTGCTGCCACTTCAGCCACAAACTAGCTGCCTCCTTGAGGTGCAGAAGCCAATGGCTTCCTGTGAAAGCAGTTGCATACCTGCCACTGAGCTGCTGCCAGAACGGCCAAGTCAGAAGGAACATCACCATCTCCAAACAGACAAAATAGTGGTCGCACCAGAAAAGAGGAGGGAGCAGGCTAAAGTGAGAAGGGCCAAAGGGAAAAGCTTTATTAAGCATCTGCTGTTGATGTTGTCGTTCACCAGCATCTGATTCATACATGCCAAACTGTGACCTGTGAAATCAGCTCCTGCTCAGTCTTACACACACTTTGGTGGTGGAGCAGAGCTGCCAAACTTCGCATAGGCGCCTACGTATATGTATGTATGTATATACGTGTAGTATTTACTAGGTGTAGCAAAAATTTATTAGACAGCTGTTAATAATGCATTTGTAACCCTCAGTGGAGTAAATTTTGTGCGTGTGTCTGACAACAGGATTGTATCTATAATCTAGTACAATTCCAGCTTTTTACAGTGCAGTGTGTATACGCACATTTTCTACATTCAGTATCAATATATTATTTTTAGGAGAGCCATAGCCTTCTAAACTTCTGCCATTAGCAAATATTAATAAGGTACTGCCCAGAGGCTGAGAGAAATAAACTCTGTTTTCCTGCACACTGAGCAAACACAGAATAGTGGATGATCCTTCCCACAAAGATCTTTCAACCCACACCAGCAAGGGAGACAGCCAGCTGGGGCAGGGACAGACCAAGCAAGTGAAGTGAGCTGTACAGTGGCAATAAGGAGCAAGCTAGTCTCAAAGCTGGGGTCTTTCTCGGTTGGTTGTGTTTCTTCCACTTAGGGTATAGTGATGGAATTAGTTAAGAGAAAGCACATGTGAAGAAAAGTGAAGGGGAAGATGCTGAAGGGAAAGGGAGGTGGGACGAAGACTGCGGAGGAGAAAGGGGAACATCAGGAGTGAGGAAGGAAGGAAGGAAGGAAACTGAAGCAAAGAGCTAATATGCACAGAACAAAAAAGGTATATGCAGAACTGTAAGAAATTGTTTGGCTACCCAGCTTTGACTACTTCTGTAGCTCTTCCTAGCAACTAGCCAGCAGTTTTCCCCAGGGCCAGGGAGAAGGCGACACTTGGAAGCTCATGTCCTCACAGATATATGGATAGGTCTGGTGGTCTGGTATTGGAAGAATTTAAAGTGTTCATAAATGTCCCCAATCTCACTTGCCTCATCACCATCCCTGCAGTCCTTGCTTTGGCAGCTGCTGCTGCTGCTTCCAGCGGTGAATTTCTGGCAGATGTGCTTGCTGGATGCTGACCTGAGCCTTCTCACTGTTGTGCTCCCTGGAGTACAGCACACCAGCTGTCAGGGGCAGTCTTCATCACTCTCCACAACGTCTATAGAATACATTCACACCAAGCCATGTTCAAACCTCAGTATTAAACTTAATTATTTTTTTCTCCAGCAAACACTGGAGACAACATTTTTGCCTACTAAGAGACAACATTTTTGCTGTCTACTACTATCAGAATGACAGACAAGGTTGTAGGACTAATCTACACTAATAAGATTCTCTCGGATAGTATTTACAAGTGTAACATTTAATATTTTTGTATTATAGTATTATTATTGTTTAAACAGAGAAAGCCCTAGGGTGAATGCAGCTTTTGCTCTCAGAAAAGAAAAAAAAAAAAAAAAGGAAAAATCCAAACAACCCTCTCTTTGCTCAAACAGTGAGCTTTTGTAAATTCTATTAAAAGGGCATCCTTTTCACAGGTAAGTGCTTTCTGAACAAGAAAGTCTAGCTAGTATATCTGTATTGATCTAAGTATACTGACAAGCTCTTTCTTGCATAGATGAGGCCTTGGAGAGCATTTGGCATGAATTCTAATTGCAAGGCTGTATAGTACTCGGCATACTTCACGTCATTTTTGAAGAAACAGATGTTCTACAAGTTGCTTTTTTGCCAAGTGAGAATACTTTGCTCCTGCTACAGTTAATGAGAACGCAAGCACTCAATCACTCAACAGCTTAGGGCCTCACACTCTTAAAGCACTTTAAAAATAAAGCGTTTACTGGTGTAAGGAACAACTTGTGTTTTCTACCACTGCGAGAGCAGTAACAGGAGACGTCATAAATATTTATGCTATTCTGAGTTAAGATACTGGCCTTTGGCCTCCTCTATGGATCTTTGGTGTTACCAACATGATCTAGATTAAGAATTTGATTATTGCTTTATCAGCATTTACAAAAAGAGGAAGAGCAGAACAAGTTCCAAACTCCTCCAGAAACACAGCTTCTTTCAGATGCACAGAGCACCCAATCCATAACACTGGTGCTGTCAGCATTTATAGAAATTGTACATGCTCAGTGGAGCAACATAGTTCTGAGGGAGAAAACACAGTGGCTAATCAGGTGCACAAAAAATGGAAGAGTTGTAAGATTGAGACATTTCACGTCTGCATGGGGACATATTCTGTGCTACACTCAACTCTGTGGTAAAATGCAGAGGTTACATTTGTCCCAAAGTGAGCTTGGCTCACTTTAATTTTCAGGGAGGCATACGCAATCTTACAAGTGCGTTCTCACGAAGAGTTAAAACGAGACTGGGAGTGGTGGGATCCTGGAAAATTGCTTGCAAGGCAAAACTGCTTACTTTGAACTTTCCTCTGTATGGCTCAATATTGGTAGGAAATGGTAATAAAGGAACAAATAATAGCTTTTGCAAATGGCTCAGGGGGTTTGTTATGTCATTGACATTAATCTGATTCATAACAAAGTCATTGGCAAGTATTTTTGAAATAGCTCTTACTTCACAAGTACAGAGACTCTGCATTGATTTATCTCTGAGATTAAAAAATAAGTTTGATTAGTTTTTAAAATTTAAAATTCATTGATAATGCTTTTTTCCTGAAAACTATGTTTTCCAAATACCTTTTATTTTTGTTAATATCTATTGGTTAATAACAAAAAAAAAATCCTAAATACTTTGGAAAATCGATTATTAATAACTACAGAAATCTGAGAAATTTAATTTGTTTCAGCAAATTAGTTTCTTTGTGGCCCATTTTGTAGCAGCCACACCTGAATGTATCCGAGCAACTAGGCAAATTATGTATTATGTACAGTTTCAGGACTATTTAGTCATCCTATGTAACTATTTTTTTGTATTTTTAGCTTCTGATGCTTTCTCCTTAACAACTAAAATGTCTAAATGCTATAATGAAAGCTGCAAATCCTCCTTATATGCTGAAAATGAGGCCTCAGATATGTTCAGTAACCAGAAGCTCTGGCATTTGTGCTCAGCCCTGAAAGCTTTGCCCTTGAATAGGCAGCCATGTGTAGAAATAAAAAGGATATTGGATTCAAGAAAAACTATTTTTTAGTTGAAACAAGGAAAAATTGAAAGCTAGTTTCACTTCAATTAAATAAATGAAGAAAATATATTCTTACATTTTAATTTTCCCAGTGCTCTATGACAGATTGGAAACAAATATAGGGAATGCTGGTGAGTCCTGTGCAGAACTGTGACAAAAGCTGGGCAGATTCTGTTACTCCAAACCTTGGTACATTCACATCTATCTGTATAAGTAGAGAATGGCCTTCATGTGGATTTTTAGAAACTGGACATATCTCCTTTGTACATAATACTGAATTTCAATAATAATTATAAAGTATTGATTTCTTATAAAGCCCATTTCTGGCAAGATAATGAAAACCTTGTCTAAATTCAATAGATTCTTAAAAATGGGCTTTCTTTTGTAGCTGATTTGCACTGACATGGGCCCTTGGTAAATCTTCCAGGTAGCATAAAAAACAGAATGTGTTTGTCAGACTATTTCATGAAAGGAATCAAGAATAAATTAGGCTATGAAGACCAGAACTAATTAGATGGCTTCTAAGGTTGCTTCTGTTTGTGGCATTCCTTAAAGTGTGAATTAGAATAAACAGGGAACAGAATATTTCATTTTTTCCTTAATAAATTAGAAGTTCATTGGTAAAAATAAAATAAAAAAAAAATTCTATTTTATCTAATCCACAAAGTGAATACGGACTTCAAAATTAATTTCTGGACCTAGACTTCTCCCAAAGAAAGGGACATTCACATTTAGGATCAGGTCAGTTTCTGGCCAAAAGGAGCTAAGGAGAAATATTCCCAATACAGAATAAAGAAAAACCCTAAATATAGCATATTAAATTGAACAGGCATTTGATTTATGTTGTGACCTTGTAGAAATTTATCTCCCAATCAGAAGTGCTAACTGCCTCCACTCTACTGAATGTGCTTGAAAAGCGATCCAGTTAGAAAATGCACTTTCCATCTCCCTGTCCCAAAACCCTTACCCATGTCCCTTTACTTTTACAGGAGCACGTTCCCTCTCTTCTCTGTCAGGCTTTATCTGTGACTCTACTTTCCATACCATAAACCCTGTATTTGCAGTGCCTCCCACCTGGTTTTCATCAGGTTCTAGTGCTGCAGGACAGCATTTGCTGGGCAGTGAAAAGGGTTGCAGACTTTCAGGACATGCTGTGCAGTAAGCAGATTTTCTTGATGAAAACATCCGTAGTGCAATTGTGTCTGTATGCAGATGGACTGGACATGGATACTGTGGGCACACAAGGCTGAGAGGTCATTGGGTTTGCTTGCTGATGTACGTCCACCTCACACAGAATTTAAACTAGACTGTAACTGCAAATCCAAAAGTTAGCCAATGTACTGAAATGAGCACAGAATGTGTCGTCTAAAATGCTAACAACTCCCTTGCAATTGGGGAGAGTACAGGGAGGGAGCAAAATCCTTCCATATTCATGAAATTCATAGAACATGCCTTGCTAGAAAGACAACTGGCTTGGTATGAAATATATTCTAATTCTAACGCAGATTTCATGTCTACTAATGTTTCTTTGTCTTTGTAGGTCAGACACGAAACTTTTCTGTGATCATTTCCTCTGCCTTTGTTGCTTCATGCCAAAGGCATCGTCTTGCCTTACTTTCTGGGCTACCTGTTTAGCTTTATACAGCAGGAAACAGCTGCAAATGACAATAAAATTCCTCTTAAAAAAGACCCACACATGCAAACACGCACACACACAAACTTGTGGGCGGGAAGAAATCAAGTAATTGTTCATTGCATTTGGAATTTCTTTCCTTTCAGTTGGAACTTCAAGAAGCCGAAACTACTCCACTGCCGTGACAGGGTCTCCTGCCGCATAGCTCTCAAAGCAGTTGCACACCAGTGCCACAGTGTGTCTGGGCAATATGCTACGGGAATGTGTAGGATACACTTTCCCTCAAAAAAAAATACCACAGAGGAAAGTGCCTGCTTTTCCAGCCTGTCAAAAATTGCTTCTGCAGCACTTCTGCATTGCGCATAACAGAAGCATGAAACTTAACAGCAAGCAGAGCCAAGAGATACGGGGCTTGCCAGGCTCCAGTGCTCAAAGCAGTCAGTTTACCAGGAATACATACATTAGTCCAAAACCAAGCTACTGTAGCCATCTGACGTGCTCTTGACAAGTTACAGTGGTGTTAAGCAAGTTGGAAAGAAAACTTCCAAGGCTAGCCAACTATAGTTTGAAAAATGAAGGTGAGCTTTTGATGATGGAAAATAATGGGAAATGAAGTCGTAATACTGTTGGGTACTAGATTTACTCTTAAAATTTATTTGTAGAGGTGTTTTGCGTGCAGGTTATTTATGTGCTGAAGTCTCACAAAATCATGTAGAACTACACTTTTGCAGTTCAAGGGTTCTTCTCTCACAAGGATTGCATGTTGCAGAATTTCAAAGGGAAAATATTTCTTTCCATGTTCTCTTAACAAGAAACAAAACTTCAAGCTTCACCTTCTGCTTCTGTTTCTCACATTAAAAATAGACTTTAAAATCAAAACAATGAACTGTCACTTCTAAAAGAGATGAGTAAACAAAAGTATTCCACGTTGTTATTGATTGCCAAACGATTCCCAAAACAGCATAGACACCATTGACATAAATTCCTATGTGAGTAGAAATCTAGCTATAAGCCTGCCAGAGCTATCACAGGCTGATGATGACGTCTCTTTCAAGTACTTTCTCAAATTTCAGCTGCCCTATGAGCAACATTTTGAATTTGTAAGTCGTCAACAGTCCTTATGTGAAGTGCTTAGAGCAGTTAATGCATTAGACCTCCTTTTTTTAAAAAAGAAACAGCTACGTTTTGCGAGACATCTATTTTTTCTTAAGCAAACCCATGATACGTTTGCTTTTCTAACTAACGTAATACTGACTGCATCTCCATTTTGTATTAGCTGCTAAAACACATTAACATTTATGAAAGAAACATTGTACTGAAGTAAATGTCACCTTAGCTGTTTTCTAGTATGAAAAATAGAAATATCCATGTAGATAATTTGTGGTGCAATGGTATTTTCTAGCCATTGTTTGTTACTTGCTTTGTAAATAAATCTTCGGTAGTTAAGCAGGGGAAAATGTACTTTGATGAATTTAAGTGTATTCTAAAATACAACTCTATGGAACAGGGTGGTGGTTTTTAATTTTGATCTCTGCAGTCAAAATGTGTTTCTTGTTTTCGTTGTTAAAATCTATGTAACAAAATGCTTTTAATGTGAAATTGTTTGTTTCTGCCATGGACTACATAATAAAGATTGAAGGCCAAATCTTTGCAAGTTGTACATTACAGTAATATTTGAGTTTCGTCACTGTGTTGCAACTAAATATGTAGCCCTATATATCAGCAGAATTAGAAACTAGATATAGCAGAAGTGCCTTATTTTTTCCCCCTTTTCTGTTGAAAATTCCATAGGGACTTAATATTTTATTTTGTATTAGTTTAGAAGGATCTCTTCATAGTGATCATCAAAGTTTAAACCAGAGTCAACACCATTCTATGAGGTTTTGCATCTGCTTTTTTAAACAGCATGAGGTGGGCACTCGGAAGAATTTGACGTATTGTTTTGCACTACACAGCAGTATTATTTAGGTAACAAGAACAACATAGAATACACCAGAAATGCAAACAGATTAACATAGTCCAACATCATAGCTGTCCGACGGGTTCTGAGTAGTCTGCCATGCTCACATACAACAACCTCACAAAACTGAAATACATTGAAAGTCTGTTTGAATAGTCTTTCCTGGCAGACCAGAAATACGTTTTGTTAAACTTAAAATCATAGCTTTATGACTAGTCAAAAGTTCATCAGCTTTCAGAGAATTCACATAATGAATTGAAGCCATTATTTCTTCTGTACTTAGAATGGAATGAAGCTTATAGACAAAAGACTATGACTTGCCAACAGACAGCCTAATATTTAAAGATATTTTCGGTTTCTACAGTCCAATAATTAATTGAGCAACCTGACTGTAAGTATTTTTAGCAGTAGTAATGTAGTTGTAGCCTTGATGGTCTAAGGATATGAGGAAGCAAATTTTATTAGCAGAGCATTAGCAAAAATAAGTAAAATGTCTTGTTTTTTTCCGGAAGACTCGAATGTTCATTGGTAGCGCTTTGCAGCAAATAGCCTATTATTACACAGCTTCTGTATCTGCGTTGTAAACCTTCAATAAAAACGTTTGTGTTTCTTGTATATTTGCAACATACTGTATTCAAATACACATTGATAACATGTTATGCCATACATTAATAGCTTAGCTTTAAAAAAATGCCATGCAACCAACCGACAGCAACACAACTGCCTTGAGGGTTCTTCGATTAATTACCTGACTGCTTTAAAGAATATGTTATATTTTTTGTTTTACAAAGGGCAAAAATCAATAGTTCATTATTTAAAAAAAAATAAAAATTAAAAGCATATGGGCAGAATTTGGTTTTTATCCAAACCGCACGCATCCTTCCTCTGCTGTGAACTTGCTGGGGCGGCTCAGCTCCGGGAGCCAGCTACTGCAGGAGCCTGTGTCTGGCACAGAAAGACAGGGTGAGCAGAGGGAAACTTCCCAGCTTCTGGCAGACGGCGGCTTCCCAGGCCCTTTCCTATTAAATTAAGCAAGCCTGGAGCAAGCCTGCCTGTACGGCTAAACCCGGAGGCAGGGTAGGGCCTGGTGCCACTGCCTGGCTGCCTGCTGACCTGCATGCTCCTGTACAGTTTTGGAGGCTAGAAGAATTTACTAGCTCAAATGCAACCTGTTTCATCCCAGTGGGCCTCGGTGTTCCGACACTGTTACCAGGCACGTTTTCTCTGTTGCAGGAGTACTCATGATTTTTAAAATACGTTGGTGATTTTTTTTTCTTTATGGTGTAAATGGACAAATTCATCAATCTATACATTGATAGAGGCTATTGCCTAAAACATCCTCTAGCAAGAAGTCCCATGGTTGAGTTGTGCTGAAATACTCTTCTTTTGTTGATTTTAAAAATTCTGCCATGTATTTTATTTGGGCAAAACTCTTTCTTATATTGGAGAGGGGGGAAGAAAGTGAATAATGGCCATTCAGTATGACATTTGAGCAAGATGATATGAATATGACTATTCAGTAAGGAATAGTCATGACTATTTTTATTCTCTCCTTCACGCTGGTCATGATTTTACAGATTTTATTGTATAACTCCTCAGCACTTTCTTCCCTGGCATGCCTATTGCCATTTTGAACACTCTTGAGCACTGCATGGATGTTTTCAAGGAATTACCCACAATGACTGTAAAGATCTTTTGCCTGATCGGTAACAACTAGTTTACTACCCACTCTTGTACATATGTGGTTGTTTGGATTTTTTTTCTCTACACACACACATTATTTTGTACAGATCAACTCTGCATGCCATCCATCACTTGATCCCCCAGTCAGCCAATACCACGAGCTCTTTGTCACATTTGGCCTAGCTTTGACTATTTTAATAATGGGTTTTTTTAATAAACATTGTTACTTAGCTGCATGCCCCTCTTAACGTGAAATATATGACAAAATAGGACAGGAGCTTTGTGGGACATCACTAGAAACCTCCCTTTCACTCACTGTTTATTCCTATTGTTTTTTTCTTGCCTTTCATTCAGTTATTAATTCATGAAGGATTTTTTTTTTCCTTTATATCATTATACTTTGACTTTTTTCAAAGTCTTTGGAGAGGTACAGTGTCCAACAGGTGTTTCAGAACTGATGCACCCAATATCTCAGCTGGATCACTTTGTTCCACATGCTTATCAGCTCCACCAATGACCTTCAAAATGCTGGGTCAGTTCTACTTCATTCTATCGTATTTACAACCTGTCTGTCCATTCTGCACTTCAGCCTACCTGGCTTACTGAAAAATCAGAATTACCTGTCAGTAGTTCCCCTTTCCTCAGGTTCTTCTTCTTTAAAAAAAATATAAAGTTCCCAACTGCCATCTATTATTTTAGTTCTAAAAGTCAGTTTTAAAGTGTGTAATACAACACTGCTAGCAGTTCAGCAATTTCACACCTGAGTTCTTTTAAAACCCTTGAGTGAATAACCTCTGGCCCTCACTATTTGATACTACTGGAAAACTTGACTTATTCTAAGCCACTTTGGCTGACACTTCATTCTGAGATGCCTCTTCAGGCTTCTCCTCCATGGAGAATGTAACACAGATACTCTCCTAAGTTCCTCTGTAATGAACTCTCATGTGAAGAATCAACACACCTTTTCATTTTCCACCATGTCTTTAATTTCCTAGCTATTTATTGGACCTTTGGCAGCCTTCCAGTTTGTCTTGCTGTGTTTACTCTAGATCTGAATATTTTTTCGTGCTACCAACATATAACAGGAGTAGTCAAAGTGATTGCATAGCACAGCACACAGGGCCTCTGTGAAGTTTCGGATATAG
The DNA here is from genome assembly GCA_013399095.1 of Psophia crepitans. Classification (NCBI taxonomy): domain Eukaryota; kingdom Metazoa; phylum Chordata; class Aves; order Gruiformes; family Psophiidae; genus Psophia; species Psophia crepitans. The sequence goes on from VWZZ01000029.1 coordinate 32,275, forward strand.
AAGAAAGCAAATATATGCTCTATATTAATAGCCTTGCTCTATGTCTATTCTGCACCCACATTTATCTGTAAATAGAATTGAGATGAAGCAAGTCAGCATCTGCTGAAGACACCACCCTCAGCTGTTCCCAGCCTATGTAACCCCTGGAGAAGAACCGTTGTCTTCAAAGAGCGTATCAGCTGACATTAGGAATTAGCCCACTGACACCAGGCAAGAAGATAACTCAGAAAATATCCTCTTCAGTATCCTTATAGTTGAATTGGATGAGGGAATTGAGTGCACCCTCAGTAGGTTTGCAGATGACACCAAGTTGGGGGGGAGTGCCCATCTGCTGGAGAGTAGGATGTCTCTGCAGAGGGACCTGGGCAGGTTGGATCGCTGGGCAGAGGCCAATGGGATGAGGTTCAATGTGGCAAAGTGTCGGGTCCTGCACTTTGGCCACAACAACCCTAGGCAGCGTTACAGGCTTGGGGTAGGGTGGCTGGAAAGCTGTGTAGAGGAAAAAGATCTGCAGGTGTCCGTTGATGCTCGCCTGGACGTGAGCCGGCAGTGTGCCCAGGTGGCCAAGAAGGCCAACGGCATCCTGGCCTGTATCAGGAATAGTGTAGCCAGCAGGA